>BQNB010171740.1:583-13532 GCA_026074375.1 Tanacetum coccineum
TTCATCACATGATCATTTACCAATTATTAAATTCAAATACTTAAAATACTAAAATATTAATTCAAGATTAAACCCAACAGTTTTAGCATTACGACAATTATACCTCTAGATCACCTCTACTCATGTTCACCACTACAAGGGTATAAATGTTAACATACAACACTTTTGAGTGTGCCGATCAATTATAGGAGTGTGCAAATCACCTCCCTTATGGTTTACATTCATGAGTTGACACGAACTTCAATGGCTAGTAAGATAAGACGTCTTAAAGGAGGGTATGAAGAGATTTGATGCAACGTTTTGAGGTATTAGATGTCGGTCAACACCAAAAATAATAGCCAGAGCTTTCCCTTCTACAAATGGGAAAGTATGCCATTCACCAAATTATGTGCCAACTAGGTAATATTAATACGTAGTAATATTTACTGGAGTACTTCTATTTGTATCATTTTTAAAACTAATGTTTTTTATTCCATATTAAGCTCAGAAAATAGTTTGTGGACCTGAGTGATCTTTGTTTCTTTTATAAAAAAGCTAGAATTATATAAAAAAAACCTCCAAATGAGGAGGCAAAACAAAATCCAAAACAAAATCCAGTAACTGAAGACAAACCCAAAATGCCTGGAACCAGACAGGAAAACCAAAAATTAAACAGGCCAAAGAAAAAGCCAACAGAAGCTAAACAAAAAAACTATACATCAGGAGGCTTGAATAAATCGAAAGACTTTGAGATCCAAAGGTTTCAGTTTGCAATATGAGATTTGAGGCGCGCATAAATACATAACTTTGATAACATTTTTTTTGGGTAAAGGGTTTCCTCGGTAAATTTTATTACGCCAAAAAACATTTAAGTACAAAGGATGAGGGTAAGTCCCACATCTCCGCCCGTTACATGGGCAAAACTACTTCCTTAAAGGAAGGTACACAAAATGACTAAACAAAAAAAACATAAATATATTTCTTCTTGCGACCTCGAACTCAGATATCTAGATTATCGAATATAGCTTGAATCTCTTAAGGAAGATCCTGGCCTTCATACAGATCATCATCGTATGGGTCTTCATCATAGTCACTATTACCATAAAAATCCTTTCATTGTTCTAGCAAACTTTAAGTGCCAAACCATACCCTTTCATAAGCCAAAGAACGAGCCATGACCTATCAACTGATGCAACCTCATCTTCACTATCATAATCACTCGGACACTCTACCTTCTTCAAAGGATTACCAGCTCCATCCACAAGAATAGCTTGCCCATCAATAAGTAAATCTTCAAACTCCCCGATTTTATCAATAATAGGAGCATAACAAGTACTACTATTTTCGACATTTATGAAAGATGATCCACTTGAATTAGCCCCGTTATTAACTAAATTTGTAGTCCCTCCATTGGTAGCAAACTCCACATCATTATCAACCGAATTAAGAACATCAAATGGATTTGAATTACTAACTTCATTAGTATGTGCCACACCTTTCTTCTTATTACCGCTAAGGCTAGTAGTAGGCTTTTTAGGAACAGGTCTATATTCTTTATGAGGTTTAAAACCCAGTTTCAAACCAACCAGAACACTTCGAGAAGTTTGACTAGGCTTCTTCAAGTTCTTCGCCATACCCAATCCAATATTCTTCGGACATTCCTCCTGAGTATGGCCAAAGACCTTACAACACGAGCACCTAGGGGGTTTTCATTCATATTCAACACGAACAGTACATGTATAATACCCCTCCCCTATAATGTTAGACATAGCCACAACGATGTTATCTTTCAACTCTATGTCAGCTCGAATTTCAATCATTACTCTAGCATAGCTTGACATGCCCCATGATTGCAAGCACATATCAAAAGTATAATAGTCAAGCATTAATGAAGTACCAAGTTTTATAGCAATGGCACTCAAACCATCCTCGCTAAACGTCGTAATGAGAACCCCATGAAGTTTAACCCAAACCGGCACATTCCCAACATCCTATTTCAGAAGATCAACATTCGGATTCCACTTTCAAAGAATAAGCAGATGATTGCGAATGAACCATGGACCATTCTCAAGCATTGAGTTCAAACCATCCGTAGAGCTAAATTGGAAAGAAAATAACCATTAGACGAGCTAAGCATTAATTTAACCAAACCAAACTTACACCAAGTGTTCCTAACATAATTAGCAACAACGGGGTAAGCCAATCGCTTACCCAATAAGAAGCCATAAGCAGTATTCACAAACCTTTCTCTAATAGCTCGGATATATATCCTCTTCCCGTATGCTCGAAACCGCATCAGGAGCAACATTGACAATTCTATTCCTCCACTTCCAAAGAGCCCAAACAGTAACCGAGACAACTCCATAAAGGATTTTGTTTAGGCCAGGACAACCAAGAGTCCGGATCCTATTAGAAGCGATATCAGAGATTGTAAACGAAGGGTAGAAAAAGGGTGGACTCAAACACCATCATTTCCAAACTTTTCTCCAGATGGAAATAGCGCGAGGGAAAATTATAATGGAATGCTCAATTTCCTCAATGGCGTTCTTAAAAAGATGGCATAAACTAGAAGAAATATTCACACCCCGTCTAACTAAATACCGCGCATGGGAAGCCTATTATAAGAAGATCTCTACACGCATATATTCACATTTCGAGGAATCCAAGGATTCCATAAATGGTGGTAACCAATAGCCGAGTCTCCAAGTGCAAAATTTTGGATTGATTTAGTAAGAGAACTAACTTTAAACTTACCTGAAGCATCGCCAGTCCAGATCCACTTGCCAGTCCCATTAGAGATAATGAAAAGGTTACCAATCAGAAGGATAAGAGAAGAGAGCTCATCAATAGTTCTACCACGAGGGGGCACGCGCCACGACCAATTCCCACCCCATACATTATTAGCAAAACACCTATGGTCCATCACTTTACAATCATTAACATTCTCCAAGGCATATAATATAGGGAAGGCATCCTTTAAACGATCCCTATTACCACAGCAGTGGTCATGCTAAATGTGAAAACTGACAAATTAAGGATTTATATTTATTTATAAACATGAAACATTTTGCCTTTAACATGTGAAAACTTGATTTAACCAAAAACAGGGAAGTGATCTCGCAAACTTTAAAAAAAACGTCTTTGAACACACACCAACCTTAGACTAAATTTACTTTACACATAAGAAGTATGTTATGAACATCATAAACATATTACATAAGTCATGTACATTTAGATTTACGATTTTTACGTAAACTGTCTACATCTTACATTTAACATTTCATGCACGCATACAACACCTAACAATTCACCACATTTGCATCATACCCTGAATTATACTTACACTTACACATTTAGATTTTTAAATTTAATACAAACTTTTTATTCACAATTTGAAATTTACAAGTCTTCCTATTTCCCTCCTATATCTAACTATTTGTGTATATGTAAACAAGGAAGTACCATAAGCTTATCAATAAGCTAACCATAACCATGTCTAGTACAACAAGCCAAAATACTCTTGTCTTTTACCCTTTACCGTCCATTTATGCTAACCCACCAATTTGGCTTTTTTCCCATTTTGAACACACATTTCTTAAACCCCTCTGATGCTCTTACAACCTAACTACTTATATCCTACATAATATTATGGCTAAATACATTTCATTTATAAAAGTTCATTCATTATCTCTTTACTCTAAAAAATACACGCGACATACATCTCCCAGATACAGGATTTTCAAGTTTTAGTGCAACTATTTCAAGAAGAAAGTATCTATGTTCATTCTCATTCATAAACCACGCACATGACTCTCTTTGTTTCTACTTCAAAACCCACGAACCAAAAATGATACATAGATCTAGGGTTTCTTCCATTTCCTTTCAAGAACTTTGCAAGAAGATATTCGGTATAAAAGCTAGGGCTTGATAAAAAGTTAGGTTTTATATATCTTAGTTGGTTTTGCAAGTTTTAGGTTTATTTTGTGTGTAGATCTTAACACACCTCATCTTCATCTTTTGTAAGGATCTTTTATCATCTCATTTCATTACTTCAAATATCATCTATGCATTTTCATACAAATATCATCATACTTATTTGTGTAAACATATTGTTTTTAAAAGGAAAGTAACAAAGTTTTGATGTTATGTTCTTGTTTTTGTTTTGTCACTTATTATAGATTTGTTGGTAAAAAATATTGTTACTACACTTATATATATTTTTTAGGATAGTCTTGTTCAATGGTTTAAGCCTATGGAAATGTTGAGTATTTATAGTTGGTAAAAGATAGTGAAAATAGGAAAACATAAGTTGCTGATTGAGGGTTTTATGAGCTGTACCCGAGCAGTTTAGCATTAGTTTTGGGGTCAGTGAGCATGAGAAATAGATAGTAGACTTAACAAGCTTTTCGTGGCTGCTTAAATCACTAAAAATTGACATATAACGAAGAAGTTACGGTTATTTAAAAATTAAACAAAAATAACCATTTTCTGAAAAACTACACAAGTGGTATGTGTCGAAAATGTTTCTAAGGTAGTAACTTTGGGGTTGTTTTGAGCGTGTTAAAGTCCGAAACAAGCAGTATGTCAGCAGTAACTTTTGGAAGTACTCATGGAGTACTTTCCAAAAAGCCTGAGTTTGCGTCAAGAGGTTAAGTAACAAAGGACTTGCGGTCTCGTGAGTTGGGTAAAAATTCAGTTTTAAAAAGTGTCAAAAACTTATTTTTTAAAAATGATCCGACCGCACTACTTTGGGTCACTCTTTAAGTGTCATAGGGTTCAGTCGTGTAAAATGGTATTTAGACTTTTTATAGACCTCGTGTGATACTAATTAGACGAGAAAGAGTTGGGCGAAAAGGTTAAAGAACGAGGGAGTTACGACCCTTCAAGTTGGGCAAAATGGGGATTTTTCAAAGTGTTGGAACTTAAAATAATTATATAACTTTTACGTAAATCATATTTTTACTTGTAAAACATAAACACAAATATGTACGGATGATACAAAGTTTATTAATACTCATATGCATCATTTCACTTCATTTGCATAAGTTTAAAGCGCCTCGTTATTTAGTTAGGTCGCGTTTAGGACTCTATGCTCATTTATACTTGTTGATTATTTTTTGAATCATTAATTTACTAAAGGTGAGTTTCGTAGCCCCACTTTTACATGATTTATACTTGTTTTGCAAAACTTAGGGTGAGATACATTATTTTCTTTTACTAACGGACACAAGTACTCTAAACTTTTACGTATTGCATAAGTTTCCCTATTACCATGAAATCCCCACTATCATGCCGTTAATTACTTTGTGTATGCATGAATGCCTTGGATAGATATATTAGGGTTGAAAACCCCTGTCTAGGTATGTAACAATTGATTACCATGTCAAACGGACGCATTTCATTTGAGGTAGTACTTGGATGTTTTGGCAAAATATCAAATTTCGGGGCACGAGTCAAACAGACTGGGATTTGCATGTAACGTTAAGGCTTCGGTGTCATGAGCTTAGTGTAGTTTTAATACTTTTCTATAACATTGTATCGGTTATAATGGTCATACACTTAAAATCTTGTGGTCCACACTACTTTTACTGAATGTTACTAGAATATACATGATGTATTAGTGTTTGCTTATCTTTGGTTGTACCGAAGGTTTCCATGTCTAGAGACTCAGAAATAGCCGGGTATTATTTATCATGTCTTGATTCGGGTTTAGCCCAAATTAAGTCAAGTATACGATACTCGTAAAGGGTATCGTAATCATGTTTAGAATTGTCACTAAGAGCATCGCTATCAAGTTTAGGATACTCACAAGGAGCATCACATCATGTTTAGGGTACTCACGAGGAGTACCGCATTATGTTTAGGGTGATCACGAGGAGAATCGCATTATGTTTAGGATGTTCACAAGTAACATTGTTATTATGAGTAGGGTGCCGACAAGAAATGAACCAATAATCATGTAGTGTGCCTAAGAAGTGCACAATATAAAATTCCCATATAAGCATTCTAATTGGATGACTCGTGCTTGTATAGTAGCGTCCTAAGTGGGAGACCCAAGAATCCTAAATGGATAACCACGCATCCTAAGTGGATGACCCGCACTTTAATTAGTACTTACGTCCTTCGTGGATGACCCGAGTAAAAAAGCACGATGTTAGAATAGCGCCCCACAAAGAGTACTCGTCGGCTAGGGAATTTATTATGTAGAATAAGTCGATCGAATATCGTCTAGTCATATTATGTATTCAAAAATTATACAAGTATTAAGACGACAACAAGTCGTACAATATGTAGAATTAAGTGCTTATGATTTATGTTATAGAATTGCAAGATTTTTTAGATTCTGTTATCTCACTAAGTCGCAAGGACTTATCGTTCTTAATTTACATTTTTGCAAGTTATCGTAAGATAAGACGGGACTCGTAGATGGTAGCTAGGAGTACATTAGGAAAAGAAGACGGTTACGCTCTGTTAGGTGACGAACGACTCTTTGCTTACTCCTTGATATTGCTTGTAATGCCCCATACATTTTGAGAAGTCTTTATAAATGTCAAATCATGTTTACATTCAGTTTCGATTGGTTTAGTAATTTATAAGTATGTTTTGTACAAAACGGGTCAATATGTAGCGTTTCGATTAAACCTCGTATCATTGGTTTCACGCTCCCAAGCGTTTGCATAAACTTAGCTTATCATGGGTATTAATCAAACCAGGTTTTTGCGGAAAAGTAGGTTAAAGCTAGGCTCGACCTAAGGCCGTGACCTTAGCCTCCGGCCAGGGGAGACTCTGAGGCTCCCAGCCGCCAGCCAAGGTTAGCCACCCTCCGGCCAAGGCCTCAGCCGTTGGCCAAAGGCCTCAGAAACATTTTTCGGGTTTTTGCCAACTTGTTTATTATTTATAATATAAAACGTAAATAGTTAGAAGACACTCTTTATATCGTTGGAAAGGTGTTTGAGTCTACTTTAAGATAGTAACAGTTTTTAGAACAAGAATCATATTATAATTTTAAAAATGGGCTCACGAAAGAGTCAAAGGTTAATATCGGGATTTTTCTGTGTTAAAAAAGGAATTTCACTCGAGTCAATGGCGTTTCAACCATAACAATGCTTAATTCCCGCATGAGAATAGGACGATGAGATTCTATTCATCCAAGCAAAGAGCCAAAATAAGCGAGAACGAACCAATAAGCCTTTAGAACTAGAAATTCTAATCCACCTTACTCATCTTATAACGATCTTGTGGAACATTGTAAGCATAACCATCAATAGAAGGTCAATCAACTTGCTAAGAAGATAAAACTATTGAAAGTGTTAAGGCACCTTGAACGTTGAAACCATATCTTTCTTGTTCCGCCCTAACTTCATTAAAATCCTCCATAATCACACAATCTCCATCCCATTGGTCTATTAGATGAATGATGTAATCTCATAACACCCTCTTTGCTGTTAGATCTTGGATAGCTTAAACAAAAATAATAAGGAGTTTGGGAGACGAAAGAACCTAAATACCCATAACAACTAAGAAATTATCAGATGGAGTAACGTTATCTTTAACAAACAAAGTAGGCTCCCAAACGCATAGAATACCCATGATTTTCCTAAAGAAGAACTAAGAGCATAATCAAAAGAAGAATTACCCACAACGTCTTAATAGTAACCAACTCTATGCTCTCCATTTTAGTTTCCTAAAGAGATACAAAATTAACATGATGTTTCATACATAACTCATTTACCCACCTTTTTTTGGCCTTATAAATAAGTCCTTGAATTTTTAAAGACAAAAAATTCATTTGACAACGTTGCATTTTCCTTGTGAATCGATAATGACTTCATTTGACGATTGCTTGTACTTAATGCAATTATTGGTGATAAAACTATAGTGTCGTAGCTAGGTTTATGGAAGCCCTATGCAAAAGCTTACGTAATAACAAAAATTGGTGATAAAATAAATAATATATCTATTATTAAAACAAAAACATCGTATTTTAAAGTTCTAGCTTCAAATTTAAGAAATGTATACAACATGAAATTGTATTACGATAACAACTTTTGTTGCAAGTGAATTTTAAAACCCCAATTATATATAATGAGATGTATATTTTGAGCCTTTTAAGATTTGAAGCCTTTTGCGATAGCACACCCTCGTATACGGCTCTGTAACTACAACTGTTTTACATGCATACATGAAAATTACCAAACCTTGTTATTTTTCTGTTATCTTTCGTCCTTTGTAATATATCCTTGTTTCAAAACACCAACGATGTTAACATAAAATAGCAAATTTATCAAATTATGTATTCCATACTCTCGTTCATCAACATGAGATAATTCAAAATTAACCAACAAAATAGTGAAGAACTAATCGACCTCAAATCACAGTTGATCTTTTACATTACATTATTAATTTATAAGTTATCATACGTTGTTATATGGAACTCATTTGAATTGTCAGCCGCGCTCATTCTTTAAAGAGTTTCGTATATTTGATGGTTAGTGGTATTTTTCTTTAGTGGAGAGATTAGCGTCTTTAGAAATTGAATAAATAATGACGTTTTTTTATTAAGATAGAATAGTTAAATTTTATAGGGTGTGTAAGTAGTTGAGATTGAATTTACAATTCCAATGTATGTAAAACAACTTATAGAATATAAATTTTGTATTATTAGAACATAGTATTTAGAGTAAACTGCAAAAATCATCCCTGTGGTTTGTAGTTTGTGTCACTAATCATCCCTAGCCGATACTATTGGCACTAATCATCCCTGAGTGGTGAAACGTTCGGCAAAAATCATCCCTAGAGGGATGATTTTTGCAAAAATTTTTAGATGATATTTTTGCTAAACTTTTGTATAAACTTTATTGCAAAAACATCCCCAATAAGGATGATTTTTGCCAGGCACATATTGCCACATAAGGATTTTTGCAATTAGTATCGCTAGATGAATACTTAGCCACATGATTAGTGCCACAAACTACAAACCACAGGGATGATTTTTGCAGTTTACTCTAGTATTTATTGTAAGGGTTTTTTAACTTGTGCTTTAAAGGAATATGATAAAAAAAGGTCTACTATGTGTCATTGTCTGAATGACTAACAGTTATTGAGTGATTTCTTTATCAGGACCCACAACTACTGAATGGCTAGTCAAAAGATGACACACAGGCGATGAATCTTCTTTAACTTGTGCTCCTAGGCTACAAGTTACAAAAATCCTTATTGTAAAACTATAAGAGTAGAAGAAAGTGATGATAAGAGCCTATCGAGACTACCATTACTATTACAATACGAATATATACATTTATGAACCATTTGTTACCTCTCATAATTTAAATAATATTTAAATGTTTATAAACGAAAAAGTTATGTATTTTATTTTATGTGATATATTACATGGGATGTTTTTTAGTTAGATGAACACTTGATTTTATGTCGAAGGTACCATGTTTAATTCCTCCATGCCACAACCTTTTTTATTTACTTATTTTGCATAACTGTATAAGTTGATTTGAATCGTAATTTTTTGCTCTCTTAATTTCTACTAGTTCTCATATTTTATTAAAAAATAGAAATAACTGCATAGCTCACAATACATCTTATTAACAAATCGTTGCTTGTTGAGAGCACCCATATAATTAATATTTGTTGAAATCCGCTCACAACATATTGGAAACTACACCACTCCTAGATGCCAACGGTGTTTCATTAGATCACATATATAGGGCTCATTTATGATTTGGACGTTGAAACCACCTAGCATGGGAATCGATGAATACCGTTGAATCATGGTCTAACCGAGGGACACCAATCCATATCAATATATCACCACCGGGCCCAATCGTAGCTTTGCTACCACTTGTCCGGATTTCTACGGCACAAGATCTCACAAATCCTAACCGAAGTTGTATTCTAAAACCAAACAATAACATGAGCATTACCCTATGAAGCTTATATGTTAACGTTGAAATTATTTTTCACCAATGTGTGGCTTAGTTTGCACACTCAACAAATATCAAAGAAAAACTTGTACAATATACACTCGAGTCACACCATACACCTTAGATGGTACTTGAACAAATAATTACTTGGTTAAAGATTATCTCACACAGGTTGACCCTGCTATGCAATAAGCCACTTAATATAAAGAATATTTCGTAGATACTTACAAATTTAATAAGGTATGAGAGCCTCTTATGTATACTCTAATATCCAAGATCCATTAAACTATGCATTTTTGATGACATAAAAAACAAATATGCAAAACGACAAGAACTTAAACAATCAGACATATATATACATAGTAGAATCTTAGTGAGAAACACAAGATGTCATCATATTTTATTAAATATCAGGTTTCGTGAACCTTCTAATATAATCTTAAGATCCTTTAATAACATAAAACGTCGATATATGCAATACGACACGCCCTTGAGCAATCACATATATATTTAAACAATGTTTTAAAACCCGGGTTGACCCGGCCGGTTGAACCGTGAACCGGTCGAGTGATCAGAAGCCGGTTTTGACCGAAAAATCCGGTTGAACTGCCGGTTAAACCGTGATCCGGTGTCTCGGCCAGGTCAATTTAAAAACCGATTTTTTAAACATTGTATTTAAGTAGTAGCATCTAACTTAATGAACAATATTTTTAACTTGACGTGTTGTATTTACAAGGACGTGATGAACGCAGAATGTATAATTTTGTTAGTATCGAACCATGTTTTTGTCGTATAGAAAATAAATTGATCGAGCTCCATTCGACAAGG
Organism: Tanacetum coccineum; assembly: GCA_026074375.1. Lineage (NCBI taxonomy): Eukaryota > Viridiplantae > Streptophyta > Magnoliopsida > Asterales > Asteraceae > Tanacetum > Tanacetum coccineum. The sequence goes on from BQNB010171740.1 coordinate 11,326, forward strand.
TGCCAGATATGTGACAATGGAATCAAATCTAAGAAAACATTTTTTTGTGAGTCTATAAGTGGTCCAAATCTTTTTTTTGCTGATATTAAAAGGCACGCGACAAAAAGAACAAAGGCAACAAATGAGCTCCATGAAGGAGAACCCACTCAAAAACAGAACACCAAAACAATGAAACCAAAACAAAGGCAAAACTAACTATCTAAAGAAAAGGAAAATAAATATATGGAAAATGAAATTGATTTGAAAAAGAAGATTAAGGAACTTGATAATATTGTTTATAAAGTGGGTCAATCTGCTCAAACAGTGCACATGTTAACTAAGCCACAAGCATTTATGATAATACATACAAACAAGCTCTAGGTTATCAGAATCCGTTTTATCTTAAGAAAGCTCAGCGGATGAAACCAACCTTGTATGATGGTGCTGTTATGTCTAATACACATGTTGCTATACTTGTGATTGATGATGATGAAACATTGATTTTGGAAGAAGATAGTCGATCAAAAATGTTTGAAAAGGCAAAGGATCCTGAAGTTATTGCAAAGAAAATTTCTCATAAACCTATTGATTATGAAAAATTAAATAGCCTAATTGATGATTTTGGAAAACATTTTTCTCCACAACAAGAATTATCGGCTGAACAAGCGTTTTGGTTTCATACGCTCAATCCTACCATTGAACATTCTTACACACCACCTGTCATAGTGGATGTTCCCAGTGAACTACCTAAGGTGAGTTTGGTGAATGCAAGCCTTAAAAAACTTAAATTCCACCTCACCCAGTTTGACTCTGTGGTAAAGAAGAGAACTACACCTAGTGCTCTTGAAGAAGGTGAATGGGGGTTTGAACATACAAAAGCTATTTTTAACAATGAAATTATTCTATTTCTAAAATCTTTAAAATACATCTTCAATGTGTTTGATAAAGATCTTCTAAATGAAATAATGGAAGTACAAATAGTTTTTGATCAAATGGAAGCGTCTGTTCAACAGTTTTCAGTTGATAAAAAATGTTTGGAAATTGCTAAGAAAGAAATTCTTTTAGAAAATAATCGACTCTTACAAAAAATCATGTCTCTAGATGTTCTGTTAACTATGATGAATTCTATGTCTTTAAATAATGATTCTGTGAATGTGAAAATGCAAAAGTGTGAATTGTGTGAAAAGTGTTTGAATCTTGATGCTAAGCTTTCCAAATCAAAACAAGCATATAATGATCTTTTGAAAATTACTCACAACTTGAAAAACATTGTATTTCTTTAGAAGTGTCAATGCAATTAAAACAAGAAGTTTTTCAAAAAGATGAATCTTATGTTAGTTAAAATACTGTTGAAATTCCAGAATATTTTGAAATCAATGTGTTAGCCTTAAAATATGGTGAAAAACATGAAATTACATTAGTTTATTTATAGCGTGACACATAGGGACTAATAATGACAAGCTATGATAGTTGTGTGTCACTAGGACTATAAATACCCCCTCCATACTTTCATGGAGGGGTGAAACTCACTTTTGTAAAAGTGTAAGTGTGTGTGTTCTCCCTTTAGCACATACACACTCTTCTCATCTCTTTAACCTTTCAACTCTAATAAAATGGCTAAACATTTGTTTCATTTTACCCAACCTCCAGATCTGTTTTAATTCCTTGTTCTTGTATGTCATTTATAATCTATAATTGGCATCAGAGCTGCAGGAGTGTGTCGTATCATGTGTTTGTTGTTGTCTCGTTACTGTTCATGTCGGTACTGTTCATCAACTGTTCATAGTTACTGTTCACTGTTCATAGTTACTTTTCATTCATTTTTTTTCGTGTGCCTTTTCTTGTGACAAAGTCATGAACATGATTCGTTATAAGTGATAACATTTATGGCCTTAGAAATGTCATTCAGTAACATTTATGGCCTTAGAAATGTCATTCAATAATGATACGAGGCTGTAAATGAAGTTCGAGCAGAAGTTTCAAATGTTTTCAAAACATGCCAAAATGACTTGCTATTATTTCAGATATCAACCCGGTCATCATTTTAAAGGCAAGTATGTCGTCAAAAAGACAACTTGACCTTATAACGGGAATTAATTTTCTCGGGAATGAATTACTTTATTCATTTAAGGCTTGTGATTATGTTACATCACAACCCGTGCTTCCTATATTTCCATAAGTGTACGTGTCAGTGCGCTTATGTGTCAAAATAAGAGAAATCTTATTTT
>BQNB010171741.1:0-13532 GCA_026074375.1 Tanacetum coccineum
GTCATCATCAAATCGGGGACTAAAGTATGCAACTTCGATCTTCACAACCACGAACCAATATTACACTTCTAATCCAAGCCTTCTCGATGTAGCATGTAAATGGTTAAACATTTTAACATTAAGCTTCCCCTAAAACCCATATGTTAACCATTTCTTGAATCTTCAATTTTGTAGGCTCTATGTAATAATTACTGATGAAGAAAATTAAGTATAACGAACTTGATGCTCAAGTAGAACAACCTAAACTTGTGTCTTATATCTTGTTTATCCACGCGACGTCGAACTCATACCAAGACCAAAATATAAGTAGATCACAATCTCTTGACAAAATCCTCATCTATGAGACACATATCTAAAGTGATAGCATCATAAGAAAAATCACACGCCTTTGCTAGATTCGTCAAGTCTTCGTCACAACGTTATAAGCACGAACAAGTTACCTCCTCCTAAAAGGTATGATAAAACACAAACCTAAATAATTCGACTTCAACTTCAAATAGGTCATAAACAACCTTCTTCGTAACCAATTCGAACAAATAATCCAAAATATAAGCCTTTAAAACTTTTAGGAACATTTAAACCAAAAACCTTCCAGAACAAAAACTTTGACACATCTTTTCTTCATAAAGTCGACACCAACAAAAACCTTAAACAATCCTAGATATCGAGAGCCACGAGGCTCTGATACCAATTGTGGAGATCATACCTGTTATACATAACCAATGAATATTGACAACCTGTGAAGCGTATCTGCTGCTTTTAATTTTCCATACTAGGGTTTCTCAAAAACCTTAACTACTATATGATCATGATCGAACAGTAAACAATCATGATCATATAATTCATGAATCAGAAGGTTTAACAACAAAGAATACATTCAAGATATGTCAAACAGCCACATATGCGACTGATTAGGGATCACACCAAAACCCTAATTCTGAGATTTTTGAACATTTGTTAACGTGACTGAAGACATATATGAAACCCTTACTAGCAGAAAAGATCTTGAGAATAATAGCAAAATCAAACCTTTGTAGTTACAACTCGAGAGATCAAACAAAGTTGTTGTCGTTGTGAACACCAAGCATCCTTTGAAACCCTAGAGGAATTAGGGTTTAGTTTCAATTCAAACCAGCAGCTTCTTTCTTCATAAAGTCGACCATAAAAACCTTGTAACATCCTAGATATCAAGAGCAACCCGCTCTGATACCACATGTTAAGAATCGTTTAAGCTCAGGTTGTTTAGACCTTATCTAGGATAAATTAATAACAAAGGCGGAATATTCAAACATTGAATCATTGTTGTTAATACAAGGTTTTTCATCATTATCTCTAACTATAATAACTACTACAAGCCCCAATCTTATCTGATCAATGGTAAGACGGTTACATCAACAGGATCAAACTAATGATCTTGGGGCTACACCACATGCTAGCATCTACATCTTTCTGTGGGACGTATAAACCCACATACACACGTTTTACACCTTTGGTGCACACACACATTTTTTGGCACTAAAACAATATGCCTAGACCTCCTTTTATAGCATAAGGAGTCAAGTTTTACATGGAAACTATTTAAAAGATATTAATGAGTTTGACCAAATCTTTATCTCTTTATCTTTATCTCTTTTTGACCAAATCTTGGTCAAAGCTTTACATGGAAACTATTTAAAAGATATTAATGAGTTTGACCAAATCTTAATCTCTTCATCTTTATCTCTTTTTGACCAAATCTTTATTTTCTTCTAAATCTTGTAGAATCTCACAATGACGACTTTGGTCCTTTTGTTTCCATCTTGTTTCATTCGTGTTTTGTCTTATCAACTCAAATATAATTCCCAGCAAAATCCCCCTATAACACTCTTTCAAACCCCTCCTCTGGCCTTGTATTCCCATGTTTAGCTTTAACCAACCTCCAGAGGGTTTCCAAGTCTTCTCTGTTTTTGTTGTCTTGATACTTAGGAGCCCTATGCTCCTTAGCAAAATGACCTCTTCTATGACAACTATAGTATTCTACCTTCGTCTTGTCAAAGCCAATGGTATCAGTCCCATTAACACCTAGATTCCTTCATGTCTTCTTGAGAAATCTCCTTGCTCTCATTGTCAGCATTGCCATCTGCCACTTCAAGTCCATCTCTTTTAAATCATCAGGATCAATTTGCTTTAGGTCTTCATTATCTAATTGTGAACTGTTAGACTGACTAGCAAAGAAGGAGTAGATCACTGCATCACTCAGACTGTCAACATTGGGTAAAGTAGAAACATTAGCCTTGAAGTTAGCAGCAGAAACACCATGAGCAGTCTTAACTGCTTCATTAGTGCTGCCAGTGATATTGGAAGACATAAAAGCTATGTTTTGTGTGTTTTGGCTTGTGCTAGATGACCCTTTAACTTTTGTTTCATAAATCTTCAGATTGTTGTATAGGTCATCCATGCTTAAAGTATCTAAATCACTTTTGTTCCTCCAGATCAAGGTATGAGTCTTCCACTCAGATGACAGACTTCTTAGAAACTTCAGATTCAAATCTTCCTGAGAAATAGTTTCCCCATGGATCTCTAGCTGACAAATAAGCTTTTGCAGCCTATCATAAATCTGATCAAGTCCTTCTGAGCTATTTCCATTGAAATTCTCATACTACTGTTTAAGAAGTGTCTTTTGTACTTTCTTTGACTCCTTATTACCTCCAAACCTCTTCTCTATGGCTTCCATCAGAGACTTGGCACTCTTGTAGGAGTTAAAATTTAGTTGATGTTCATTAGGAAGAGCCATTAACAGAGTACCTCTTGCTTTTAACTCATTCTTCCTTGCTAACTTCTCTTTTACATTTGTAGGAGGATATGTTTGCTCAAAACCATCAACAGTTTTCTTTGGTGGAGGTGAGTCACCATTGACTATTACTTCCCAAACAACATAATCTGTCATTAGGAAGTATTGTTCGATCCTCATCTTTTAAAGCTCATATTCATTAGGAATGGCATTGGAAGTTTTGCAACAGCAACCATTGGTGAAGATATTGCCTCCAAGTTTTCACAAACAGATAGATCTGGCCTATGTATATTGTTTCTTCTTATTCAAAGTTTCTCAACAAGCTCTCTCTTTTTGTTTTTATTCTCACTATATCTCTCAATTCTTTTTCTCACCAATTCACTCTATCTGTTTTTAATTCACACATCCCTCTTTCTGTTTTTCAACTCACTTTATCTCTCAATTCTTTTTCTCACTGAATCACTCTGTCTGTTTTTAATGCACAATATTAATTAAACTACTCGCTACTCATTATGATCAAATAAGCAAAGCAAAACATTTTATTCTAAAGCTACACTAATTAATTGAAAAAGGATAGAAAATGGAACCGAATTGAAGACCCGCAATTAAACGAATACCGCCCGATTTATTTAGCTTAAACAAATAATCAAATTCGGTCTAGCTAAATAAACCCTTAAGCTCCGCGCCTCGTGAGTTGACCGGTACAAAAAAAAATCAAATAATAAAGCAAATTAAATATTAATAGTATATCATGTTTCCAATATTTCAGTTCTGTTTTTAAACCGCAAGCCTAGAATTAAACTAGCCCAGTTCCAACTTAACTAAGCCCAACGCAACGAAAGCCCAAAATCAATAAGGTCACGATTTAGTCCCAAACAAATTCAAGGCCCAAATTCGATTTTTATTATCCAATCTCACAGATTTATAAGGACGAGTAACATGAGCACTAAATATAAGCCAACAAATAAGCCCGAGCACAAATAAGTATTCAAATTAAGCTACTAATACTAAGAATACTGAGTAAGCAACTTTTTAAATCGATTTAAGCTTTTAGAACTTGAATTCACTACAATAAGCTAGACGATTCAGGCAAGAACGAATTTTAAGATAAACTTTTTAATAAGCATAAACATAAACGAAATAAGCACTACATTAATCGAATAAGCAATCGAGATTTTGGAAACTAACATAAGAACAAAGAGATAACCATCCTTATAATCCAAAACTTAATAATAAGCAAAATGATTTCGAGATCTAAATTTTAAGCGACGAGATAAGCAAGATATCAAACTAAATAAGCTCAAAACTAATCAAATAGCAACGGAAATTAGCAACAGGGACTCACAATAAGCTATAAGCACTTAAAACACCTTAAATGAAAAATCGATTAAGTACTTAAGCTCACAAAAGTTTGATTTAGAAATATAAGCTCACATAAAACCAAATAAGCTAATTAGAAACTTATTTTATCAGAAAATATGAGCTCCCGAAAACTCAAAAAAATGAATTAAGTACGACAATAAGCTAGATCGAACTTATTTGAGCTTATTATTTCAAAAATTGTTTAAAAACTTTTGAAAATGAATCGAATAAGCTTGGAGGGCTTGTAGGAGTCATTTTCTAAGCCATTAAGAACTTTTGAGAATAATAAGTTGCAAAAATAAGCACGAGACTACAACTTATAGAAAAAGCTACACGAATAAGAAGATTGACGAGAGAATAAGCAAACAAATAAACAAAACAAGATCTTTAATCAACTACAAACGATTTTTTATTACACCATCTTAATAAGCATGAGAAATAATCTGAGTACAATAAGCAGAAAAACTAAATAAGCTAATACAAAACTTTTATAAGCTAAAAACTAAAAACTAAAAATATAAAAACTAATTAACTAACTGATCCAAAGTGAGGGGGACGAGTTGTTATATAGGGTGAGAGAGGGTTAGATTTGTAAAATTGCCCTCGTCATTAGGTGTATGATTGGCCAATCATTGGCCTCCAATGATTAGCACATGGATTGCCACCTCGTACTCATTTGATCTAGCCGGTTATGATTGGACACGTGCCCCTTCAAGTTGCTTAAATCGTACGCAGTACATATGGACAGTTGGATCATTTCTCTCACAGAATTTACACACTTGAGAAGTTATAAAAGAGACTAGCCACGTGTCTGATTATTATTGGTTCAATCTTGTGTAGTGGAGCATCACGTGACCGGATGATATTTAATTCATTGGCACATGTTTATTCGTCATGCACACGTCACACTTTATAAACTCAGATTTGAAATTTTCCTTCTTGGGCTAATATTGGGCTTTTGGTCATATTTATTGAGCTCGTGCAATAGTGGACTGTCCCGGCCCATAGAATGGGTTACGGGCTGGCCCAATAAAATCCAAAGACACCGTTGGACTCGTTTTTCCGTGCTCTTTCCAATGGCATGCTCGGGGACTTTTCACGACTTTGTCTTGATTTTGAATATTAGGCACTCTTAATCGCGACAAACCCGTATATACCCGTTTTTGCTCCGTTTTCAATCATTTTCACCTGCAAGACATAAAAATACCAAACAAACATATTTGCAAGATAATTATCCATATTTTAGCATTTTTAGTCTGATTAATAGTGTTTTACAGGTTATAAATGATGTGTGTTTTAGCAAACATCAACGTCATAATTATTATTTTATAAATTCATGTGAGCGAGCACCGACATTTAAAATTTATTTGTCGAGAATAATTATTTTCGTATTTTATTACGAACGGAAATTTGAAATTTTTATTTTTGGACGTTTCACGAATCAACGTTTGACCGCGCGTTCGTTAATCGTTTTGAGCATCGTAGAAATTTCGACGCACTTCGTTATTATTTTTATTATGATAATTTGTATTTTATCGTCCTCGTCCTGAGTTAGTCGAAACCGAGTCAAAGCTTTATTATGGCATGAGTTAACATTTTTATTTAATATTTTAAACCAAATAAAATGTGACGGAAATAAAAATTGTCACGTAAGTATAATCTCGAGCATTTGGTCGGTCACTTAACAAAATAAATAGTTTGTACTAAAAATAGAAGGACTATAAGGATGGAGGGACTAAAAGTGTCAAATGGCTAAACTTGTTTTCTTTATAAAGCAAGTTATACACAATTACACACAATATATCTCTTTACAAAAAAAAATTCTCATCTCTTTGTCTCTCCTTGTTCACGTCCGACCACCACCACCATAAACCACCCAAACATTTTGATTTCCCGACATGCAATACGATCTGAATATATTTTCTTAATCCCTTCGTCATTTTCTACGTTTTCATCCAAAAATATATGACATTCAATGGATATTTTCAGAGTTGGTGTTCGGGTTTGGTTCATAAGATTTCGAGTTGAGGGGTTGTTTAAAATGGTTAGATTGAGGTGTTGTCGAAGTGGGTTTTGTCAAAAACGATTCGGGTGTTGTGTTTGTGTTCACGTCCGCCGGTTCGAACCACAAAGAAGGACGAAACCAACACCTTGTGTGTTGTTGTGAGTATTCCCTTTCTCATTTGTTTCGTTAGTTTATTTATTTGATTCGATTCCGTATATTATATGTGATGAAATCCGAGGTCTTGCGTCGATTAGATTAGTTATGAAATGGGTTGATTGAATGATGTGAATAAAATATATAGGTTATACTAGATATATCGTGAGTGAATTTTTGGTCGAAAAATAGTTTTCGACGCGTTTTGTAAGTTTCAAAAACGAGCAGAAAGTTTGGCTCAGATTTCGAGATTCGAGATTTTATAAAAACTTAATTTTGATGTTGAAATATGATAGAGTTCGTCCTAATGTACGTTTCGGTAATTCGAACGTCCCGTAACTCCTAATAACGAAGAAGTTACGGCGAAAACAAGATTTGAAAACTTAAAAATTGTCCAAACAGCTCTGGCATATTTTAGGTTGCTGCCAGAATTTTAAATGGCTTTTTTGAGCACTTTCGAGTCCGTTTCGGCCTTTCGGCGAAACATGAAAGTTGCTCGGAATGACGTTTTACTTTGCCGCGAGGCTCGTTAGTTTTAAATTCGAGTAATAACGGGTCAAAACCCAAGGACAAAATCTGCGTTTTATTTTAAAAATGTCAAAGTTCCTGCAGAATCTTGCAGGGGCATTTTGGTCATTTTCTGTCAAGTTTCGGGTCTCGGTTAAAACTAAAAAGTTGTCTGGAATATCGTTTTACATAAAATATTTTCTTTGTCCGAGTCATGAAAATGTGATATAGCAGGTCGTTTAGAGCGGGTCAAATTTAGTAAAATATATATATGAAAATTTTGTGTAAAAAGTCAAATTCTAGCGTTGACTTTTGAAAGTCAATGGATTAACACTAAACTTGTCGGGGGATGATAAAAGTAACTAAACGTTATTATCATTACGAGTATAATGTTTTAGATTTAACGATTATTATGAGCGGAGAAGATACTAAAAATAGTAACTTTTGGAAATTTTAAGTATAAGACCGGCATAAGTAATTGATTGAAGGTCGAGGGTTCGACGAGATGAAATAATATTATTATATATATAATTGGATAACGAGACTTACTAAATATGGTAACTTTTCGAGATGAATAACTTTCCAAAAATAGAAAGTTTTCTAAAATAGAAAGTTTTCGATTAAGCTATGTGAGATATAAATAAAAGAACGATCGTAACCTAATATTGTAGGGTTTTAGGATCTAAGGCGCAAGTGGATTTCTCATCACACGTATGGATATATATATATACTATATATATATGATTTTGTTGATACGATGTACGCATCGTTGATCATACTTATCGGCATAGTAATTGAGCGACATAAATTATAGGTCGTGATCGCGTTTGTGGACTTTCGTGCTAAACTTCATTGTTTGATCATCGGCTTTTGATCAAGGTGAGTTCATAGCCTCGCTTTTAACTATTTTAAATATTTTTAACCCGCGAGGGGGATACTTGCTTGTTTTGAAAATGAGAACGCAATATGTTTTGATACTAAATATGATTCCATGCACTATTAAGTATATGCCTTTTACTGTGTGATCGTTAGTTGCCTTGTTCTGGGTGAATGCTAATGCATTAAATAGATTTATTAGGTTTGACAACCCTGTCCTGGGTTTGAATCCGTTGGTGAGCACCCTGAACGGACATTTTGTAGTTAGTATTAGGAGAAGTGGCATACTTCTCGGACATAATTTCGTCTTACGGGATGAATGTGTTAAGTGTCGGTACATGGGCTCATTTAGTTGGAAATCAATATTTTTATAACTTGTCTTATGAGCAATGTTATATGTTTTGTTGAACCAAATATGCGTTCTAACTGTTATTTGTAAACTCTATGTATTCACTCAACGTTTTGTTGACGTTTTTAAGCTTGTATCTCAGGTTAGGTATTGTTGATGGCTTGGATGGGACGAAACATGGATATCAAGGACGGTGTCTCGGTGAAGTAGCGTCATAACTAAATAAATGTTTTAGAACCCAAGTCGTGTTGTGACTTTTAGAAATAATTTTTATAATGGTATTGGGACCTATGTAACTCTGATCTTTATAATAAATGAAATTGTGTTTGATAAACATATCTTTGAACGTTTACTGGGACTCGTGTGCAAGTATTATGAAGTAGCACCCCAAATGTTATATTCCGATGCGTATCGTAGTTTGGGGGTGTTACATTAAATATCGTAATATTTGCACTAACAATCTCCCCAATTTTGATGATGACAAACTACGTAAACTATAACACATAGTAAAGTTTAAAAGTTACTCGTTTACACTCCCTTCTCCCCCTTTTGTCAAAGCAAAAAGGTATTATGTGGATAATGGTTGCAACATATAGGTTGGAGGTTTGAGAAGAAGACATGAGAAGAGGGTACGTACTCCGGGTATATACGTTGGAGGAATGAGAAGAAGGTATGTGCTCCGAGTATATAGGCTTGAGGTATGAGGAGAAGATATGAGAATTAAAGGTGAAGGTGATTGTGTGTTTCTTGGATAGTTTAGAAAAGGTCATAAGAGGTGAGTAGTAGGCAAGAGAAGAAGGTAGGTACTTCAAGTGTATAGGCTGAATGAATGAGGAAAATGTAGGTGCTCCAAGTATATATAAGTTGTAGGAATGAGAATAAAACGTGAGAAATAAGGTTGAGGCGGTTTTGAAGTGGCGAAGGTGAAGTATTTGGGGTATGAATGAACCCTTCATCGTATTTGATAATCCCCAAACCTATCTTCCTATAACGGTGAGCTTTCATCATCCCAGTGAAGTCTTCTATCATCACGGTTTAACCAACTCCATGCTGATTACTCACATATCTTCTAGCTCCCCCTTACTCATTGCGTCCCCATGATAATTCCATTCCTTGTATATTGACTCTAACGAATCCATGAATCTAATAAATTACCATCAATGCTCAAGAAGTTCGATGCAATTTAAATGAGTAGAACGCTTGCTAGTGCTCCCGAAATTAGTTTCCTTTGGGGACCCAAGCCATTACTGAATTGGATCTGCCTCGTGCATTAATGTAATTATGTTTCTTCAAAGTGATTGATGCACTATCAGGTTTGGTAGACCTCCAAACCCAACATGCTGAGGTCTTTACAACATTTGCCTGATTTACCCTAATAGCATTAACAACTGCAGAATTTGGCCTAGCAGTTTTAAATACTTTTGGCCTAATAGTATTAACTGCTTTTGGCCTAGCAGTATTAACTGCTTGTGCCTTGGCAGTATTAACTTTTTGGGTAAAAATTTTGTTAGTTAATACTATTTTTTATTGATAGGGCCTTTTTACAGTTGATTGTGCTATTTTTGAAAAACATGACATTGGTTTAGCACTATAAATTGTAGATTTGGGATGAGCAGTATTAACTGTCCTGGCAGTATTAAAAGTTTTTAGGCCAGTTTTCATTAAAACTGCTCTTGGAACCATGTTCCTTTGAGCATTAAGGTGAGTCATATTGGTAGTATAGTTATAGTTCACTCTGTTATAATTATTCCCATATACCATCCTTTCCCTTTGATGGTATTTACAATGAGCATGTACCTGATCAAAACTCCCACAAATGAAGCAAGCTTTGTTATACATCACAAAATCACTTCCTAGTTGATTGGACTTTTGTCCATTCCAGTTTATTTGATTTCCCCTAGGACTTTGTGATCTATACATCTCAGCATACCTAACTGACTTTTTAACTGGTTTTTCATGATTTTTAGGTTTGACAAACTCTATCTTTTTATCAACAAGAAAAATAGTTTCTTTTTCAACATTAAGTGGAGACTCAACAAAGCTACTTGTGTCTTTTAGAACTTGTTCTTTTACCAAAGAGTCATCAGAATTTTCCTTAGATTCATCTGATTTTTTATCACAAACAATGTTATACTCTTTCTTACTATCCTCAGAACCATAACTTTTGAATTCAGGCTCTTTGAATTCATCAAGACCAGAATAAGACAAATCAAGCTTTTTAGGTCGATTATAGATTGAAGGATCAGGTGGAGAAACAACATTATACTCCAAATCCTTTTTACTTTTGCCAGTTATCTGACTCTCTAACAACTTGTTTAGGCTCTTTGAGGCATTATCAAATTTCTCAATTTTAAATTCAATGCCCTATTTCTCTTGTTTAACTTTTTCAAACTCACTTTTAAGCACATTTATTTCATAGTCTTTACAAGCTACTTCCCTTTTAAGAACTGCAACTTCTTCACTAAAAAGAACCTCATTCTTTCTATATGTGATAAGTTGTTCTTTTACTATTGCTAAACCTATTTTATAAGTAGCTGCTGTAAATTCAGTTTGATTAAGTTTAACAATCAAATCATCACACTATTTCTTAAAAGTTTCATAGTCTTTCACACAACTTTTAGAGCAAGTTTTATCATTGTATACCTCAGAGTCTAAAAATGACATTAGAGTCATATTTGTTTGAACCCGTTCTTCTGCCATGTCACTCCAGTTAAAACCTACACCATCTATAGCCAACATTGCCTTTGAAGATGTGTCTTCATTGTTTCCTTGCTTCCTAGTGTTGTCTTGATTTCTGAACTGACCCTCCTTGTTCCTTGGTGCTCTACACTCCCTGGCAAAGTGTCCCATCTTATGACAGTTGAAACACTCTACCTTAGATTTATCATACCCAGCAGTATCATTAGCATTAATGAAAATTTTCTTGCATGTCCTCTAATAGTACCTCTTTGCCCTCATACTTAGCAGAGAGAGCTGCCACTTCAAATCCATTGCTTCTAGATCATCTTCATGAATTTGCTCTAAGTCTTGCTGTAGGAGATTAGAACCATTGGGATTCTCAACCATGAAAGCATACACAGCATTATCACTGAAGCTAGCAGTACTAACTTGAGGACTAGCAGTGTTAACATTAGGGCTAGCAGTACTAACTTCATATGCAGGTTTAGCAGTATTAACATCATTAGTACTGCTAGTGCTTGGAGCAGTCATAAAGGCCAAGTTTTGAGCACCACTACTTGCACCAACAGATTTCTTTATTTTTTGTTCAACAATTTTGAACTTGTTGTATAAATCATCAATGCTCATTGTTTCAATTTCAGCCTTATTCATCCAGACTACAACATGAGTATTCCACTCAGAGAGCAAGCTGCTCAAAATTTTTGAATTTAAGTCTTCTTGAGAGATGACCACACCCAAAATTGCAAGCTTACTAACAATATTCTGAAGTCTGTTAAAGATAGAGTCAAAAGACTCTGTGCTTGATGCACTAAAATTTTCATATTGTTGCTTCAAAAGTGTTTTCTATGTTTTCTTAGTGGCTTCATTGCCTCCAAATCGTGTTTTGATAGCAACAAACATTGTTTTAGCATCATTGTACTGACTAAAAGTAAGTTTATGCTCATTGGGAAGAGCCATGAGTAGCAAGCTTCTAGCCTTCACATCATTCTTCTTGTTGGTCTTTTCTTCAGTAGTTACAGGTACATATATCTTTGTAACTGAAGTACCATTCTCTTGTGCTGTTTGTGGTACAGACACCCATGAGTTACCATTCTCTATGACCTCTCATACAGCATAGTCTTGTATCTGGAAGTACTACTTAATTATTATCACCCATGTCTCATACTCACCTAGTTTGAGTATGAGTAGCTTAGCAGTAGTATTACTATGTGTAAATTTAAATTCCATGACTTCTAGATCAAAGTTTCTTAAAGCAAAGCTCTGATACCACTTGTTGATCCCAATCCTTGATCGATTCTTTAGCTTGTCTAAGGTTAAATTACCTGGGATAAATCCAAAATAACTTGTTGTAGAAACTTTGTATGTATACTAAAGTGTATGCGGAATCTACACCTTAATATCTAGAAGTATAATGAATAGAACAGTAATTGTGAATGAACAAATATATAACCAAACGCTCCAATATTATTAGATCAATAATACGAGTACTCTTCACTAGTACTAGGGTTTACAACCTTGAAGCTTTTCTAAATCGACTTGAAAACTATGAAAACTTGTTTCTCAACTAATGCCCTAGAGCCTCCTTTTATAGACTAAGGAGTCCTAGTCGGCTTACAACATATACAAAAGATAAACATAAACTTATAGAATATTCTGATACAATCTATTCTATAATTATCTTCTAATCTTCATCTCTAAGTAATCCTTATCTCTTTACTCGACTTTATCTTCTAACAGTAGCAATTCTTCTAACAGTTGTAATCCAGTAGCATAAACTTTTTGTACCAGCAGCACTAAGCAGTAGTAACTCTAAGAATCATCTTGAAGTCTTTAAGTCCCAACAGAAAATCCATTAACATAACCTGGTCCAAGGCAACTCCTGGTGAATGGAAAAGATAGATAATTCCGATGATGTTTGAGATGTGTTCATGAGGATCTTCGTTCTCTTTTCCGTAGAACATGTTTTCTTTTAGTTCTTCAATGCATTGTCCCTAGAATTCAAATTTTATGTTTTCTTCCAATAATGGTTTAATAATTCCAGGCCCACTGTCATTTCATATTTTAGTCAAATATTCATTGACAGTAGACCCAGAGTCATTGGCCTCGCTTACATTAAACTATAACTAATTTTAGCTGCCTGGCAACGGCGCCGAAAACTTGATGCATAGAATTGTTTTGAATAATTAATTGGCAAGTTTTAAATTTATAAAACTCGTCTACCGATACATGCACTAACGGGCAGAGAACCCGATCGCATGTAGTGTAGTAGGTGGTAAATCTGAGATCGTCCCAAAAGCTATTTTTAACTAGTTTTAATTTGATTTTGTCACGTTTAGAAAAATGATTTTAAGATTGATTTTAAAACTACAAGAAACTAAATGCAAAAAAGTAAATTAATATAGGTAATCAGGGAGAAAAGCATGCTAGCCTAACCATTTCATTACAACTATTATGATTACGTTTTCTTGTACAATGTTCAATTACAAGTTTAATTAGTGGTTCTAATATCAGCAGACCCGAATTATCATTTGTGATATGTCCTATACTTACTCTGCCATCCCAATTCCCCTCAGATCATACAGGCATGACATCTAAGTTCGTAGTGGTTAATCCCCAACTATCCTTAAGACCAATTCTATAACCTATATAGTGAAAGAGTTCTTCTGCTTTTTAAGTGTTTAATGTGACAGAGGCGGTAATATGGTTCATTCCTACACTAGGGATATGTGTCAATCTACCTTAGTAACCCACTAATCCCAGGTTCAAACGATAAGTCTAATAACAGGACTAACAAGATCTAAGCCACCCTCTACACTACTAAAACCCAGTGA
>BQNB010171742.1:0-13532 GCA_026074375.1 Tanacetum coccineum
GTATATTCCTACTTCGCCAAGTTATAGTCTTACTTCACCTACTGTGCAGGATTTGCTTAGGAGGCCTGTCATATTAAAATTTAGTGAAAAGTCAAGTGATTAATAGGTACTACTAGTACTAATTGTTAAGCTGTTAACCAAACTTCTGAGTTTAACATATATTCTGCAATTAGGTTCTTTTACACTAAAGTCTACCAACATGATGTACTTATACCCCTCACTATATGAAACATTATCTAAAGTTCACTGATATGTATAATTGACATAATAAATAATGAAAAAATAGCATATGTTTGTACCAGATCCACTTGATGCTAAAGATGACTGAACTGATGCATCAGTGGTATTGTTGCAAGTTAGTTCTTGTGACGAGTCTTCTAATGGTGTTGGTGTAGCATGAGTATCCTGGTTGTCTTCTGTAGCAGTCTGAACTAGAGTCTGAACAGGAGTCTCAATTGGAGTCTGAACACAAGTCTGAACAGGAGTCTAAACAGGATCCTGATCAGAGACATTTGTGTCTACCTCATGATTGTCGTTGTTTTCCCAAGTTGATCGTGGAATTTCAGACATGAAAGTGTAGGTGCGTCGTCTCTTTCTAGCTGCCATAATAAAACCTACAAATAAAGTTGAACTTTTAAGACCAGTGAGTTGAATAAAAATAACAAGTACAACAAATGAATGCAACAATAGAAAAAGCACAAATGAGATATGAAGACAAATGTATCCTTTGTAAATCAAGCATAATACATAAAAAGGACAATTCTAATAAAATAAACATAAGTAAGTCTTTGATCTAATTAAGACAAGAAAAAAGCATTGAAACAGAATGAAACAAGCTAATCATCGTCAGATTCATCATCTCTCATGTTCCCAACTCCATCGTTATTCGTAGTATCAGATGTATCATCTATTGCAGTCGACTAAAGCATTCTAACAGATTGTTGTTCTTTCACTTTCATATCTGACATAACACCTTTAATAAATGAAGTCGACTGAAGCATTCTAACAGATTGTTGTTTTTACCGGGTCTAATTGTGGTTTTTACAGACAAGCAAATCCAAACACCAATTTATGCAAAAAAATATAGATTAGGTGAATAAGAGATAAATTTCTCCCATGAAACTTGAACCAAACAGCTTATGCAAATAATAATAGAAAGCCCATTCCCACTAAATTGCTACATATCAGACCTGAAGGCGCAGATCCAAACATAATAGACAAAGTCTGAAAATGCAGATCCACATGCCAAAACAATGCAGACTAGACTGAGAAAGCATACCCAACCTTATGAGTTACCTACCACTTGACCAACAATATACCACTAAAACACTGTAAATTTGCAGATCGTAAATACCCCATTACCTGACCTGATACACCCCTAATCATAAGTAACAACATTTGTCTACAAAACTGATAATCACCTTTAGGACAGATAAAATACACACATGATTAAATAACATATACCAAAGCAACACATCCTAAAAATACTAAATCCAAAATAAATAAACCCACTAGTCACAAAGAATAATACAACAAATAAACCATACTAATTTCTAGCAATTAAACAAATCCATCACCTAATGATCAAGTGTCAGATACAAAATCCACACAATTAAAAATCATACAATCAATTAATGCAATATTAAATATGATTGAATTCATACCTAAAACTATTAAACCCTAGGTAGCAGAACCACTTCTTTTGCTGATGGTGTTTGATAAATTTAGGGGAAATCATTGGAGTGAATCCTAGGATATATTAGGGAGACTTTTAATTTTAGTTGAGATTTTTCTGGAGAGAAAATCATGATACAATGGGATTGAAGGGAATGGTTTATGTATTCGGCATAGTATTGTTCTTTTTTATGTTTCAACCAAATGTTGTGTTTCAATTAAAATATATATATTGGCCACGTTCCATGTATTAGGATTTATGTGTGGGTAACTAGTTAACTACTATACTTTTAAGTAGGGGTGTCGAAAAACCCGACTCGACTCGAACCTGATCGGGATCTGAACCCGATTAAGCTTATTTAGGTCGGGTTATTCTTATCAAAAATCTATATGGATTATTCGGGTCGCCCGATTGACCCGAATAAGAATTTTTTTTTTTAAATACATTTTATAAATTTTCTATTTAAAAGAGAATTTTTTTTTTACATTTTACTCATATTATGGTTGACCCAAACCCGAGTTGACCTGACCCGAATACACCTAAACCCGAGTAACCCGAATTCAAATAGGGTCGGGTTTGGGTTGGAATTCTACCATTGACCCGACTTTGATCCGACCCGAGTTGACCTGAACCCTACCAACCCGACCCGACTAACATCCCTACTTTTAGGTATTGCATAAAATAAATAACTCTCATCGTTACACATCTATGGGTAGTCAGCGAAAAGTAAGGGTTGAAAATGGTCACGGGATACCTCAATTAGGTAGCATACATTTCAGTTAGATACTTTCCATAAGTACATGACCGACCTCGTTTGTTTACATGTTTACACGTACAATATAATTTTTTGAACTCGATCTTAAAAGGAAAATTCTTATTTATAAAACAACAACAATAATTCGTCAAAAAGTAAAAGAAACCCGTTTTAAATTATCTGAATTACGTCGAGCTAGTGGCAACGAAGGTTAAGTTATTGATATATATTAAGTCATTGTATATTAAGATGAATTTTGATCTTAAATAATAATAATGAAGAAAAATTGAGTATTAAATGAATGAAATGGATTGTAATTCTTTTTAAAGAGAAAAAAATTATCAACACGTGTGAGACGAAAAGGCCATTTGAGTTTGGTTTTTAAAGATGTTCCAAATACATATGCATTTGAAACATTTTAAAAAAATGTTCCAAACACACGAGTATTTGGCATAAATGCTAGAAACCGTTCTAAATACATATACGTATTTGGCTCTTCAGGTATCGACTGTCCCAAATACATGAGTATTTGGCACGGATAATTGAAACTGTTCCAAATACACATGCACTTGGCACCATTATTACAAAACGTTCCAAATGCATACGTATTTGGAACGGTTTTCTAATATCCGTCCCAAATACATAATTTTTTGGTACGGTTATCCAAACCGTCCCAAATACACGTATTTGGCACCTTTTTTTAACGTTCTAAAAAAGTTCGTCCCCAAAAGCCCTTTTTTGTAGTGCAAGCATCACAGAAGTGTTGATCAAACTTAAGATTAGGTAAGTTTCTAACTAATTCCTTAGATGATAATGATTGAATAAGATACATATTTGCGTGACCTAATCTCCTATGCCATAATGTGGAATTTTCATCAATCGTTGCTAGACAAATTTGGTCTTTAGGCTTATTTCCTAATTTCATCACATATAAGCCTTTCTTCCTATTACCTCTACCTATGACGTTACCATCCTTAGTGATTTCACTATCATGTTCAGAAAAGTTACTCTACACTTATTATCACATATTTTTCCTATACTTAACAAGTTAAATCTTAAGTTATCTACATGTTCTACATTATCTATTTTGAGAGAGTCATTCGAAATCGTACCTTTGCCAATGATGTTACCATGAAGATTGTTAACAAAAATGACATTACCTCCATTGTATGCCTTGTAGCTTGAGAAGGGATTTCGGTTACCCGTCATGTGTTTAGAGAATCTGCTATCCTTTATCCACTCATCGGGTTCCAAGTCAACTCTAAGGCATATCTATTTATATAAGGCAATACCTCAAACATTTGGTCCCTAATATCTCATGGGTCCAAAGTTGTTAGTGCTAAACATCCCTTGCATTTGATGTAATTAGTTAGGATATGGGAATGGAAGACACATTTCCCATGACATGTAACTTTGACGTTGGAAATTGTTCTAAGTTATAGGAAAGCCACGAGGTTGATTTTGTCGACCAACATTTCCTTTTGGTTGTGGTGTCTTAGGACGAGGATAATTATTGATGACTCTTCTAGGTGGTGGAGTTTTTGATCTAAAATTAGGTCTTGAAAATCCAACTCTGAGTTTTGACAATGGCTTATAAAATTGTTTAACTTAATTGTCACTAGCAATGGGAACTTTGACATTGTTTACTATTATGTGTTTTGATCTAGGACCCAAAATAGATTTTTAAAAAGACACTTTTCTCAGATGCAGGCATAACTGTTGGCTGTCCCATAATTATTTTTGGGGCCGCCTATGCAATATGAGGGACACCCATATTTATGGGACCTCCATCAGAGGACGCCTTTTTCTAAGCCTTCACAAATTTTATTTCTTTTGTTCCACTAGATGATGCTTCAAATGAGCTAAACCCTAAATCTAATTTTTCACCGGAGGGTTTTTGATTGCTTAGCATTTCATTTAAACAATGTGTACTCTTTTTAAATTTATTTAATCTAATGGCTTCCTCTTTAAGTTTTGTATTCTCAACTTTAAGCATATGACATTTTACACATTCTAGATCAACTCCTTTGTTTTTCTAGAGTGTAGACACTTTTTCTTTTAGAATACTAAGTTCCTTTTCTAGACTATTTCTAGTGGCTTTTAATCTTTTGTTTTTAGTGATTATATTTAAACTCATTTTGCACAGTTTATCATATTTATTATCTAATACTAAATCATCTATTGATGAGTTTTCATCACTAAAGTAAGAGGATTTTTAGCATACCTCACTTGGTGCTTGAGCTACAAGACACGTTTCGTCTTTGACCTTTTCATCATCTTCTTTATTGCTATCACTCTAAGAACCTCTAACAAAATCTCTTCGGTTCTTATCTTTCGGTGGTTTTAGACATTCTTCAATAAGATGATTTGGGTCGCCACATCTAAATCATTTTGTATCGCCTCTACCGTTCTTGTCACCCTTATTTGGAACATCTTTTTGTCATTCCAAGGTTGTCTCACAAATCTACCTCTTCTCTTAAAGAACTTCTTGAAGTCTCTAACCGCCATGGCGTATTCTTTATCATCACTTCTAGAAATCGAACACTCTTTATCACTAGATTCTTTCTTAGCCTTTATAACAAGAGAATTTTTTTCTCCCTTAGCTTAACTATTTCAGAATCTTTCTTGATGATCATCTCGTGAACTTTGAGATTCCTGATGAGTTCATCAAGTGATAGTGATGTTAAGTCTTTCGATTCTTCAGTCGTCGTGACCTTTGCTCTCCATTTAGGATGTAGAGCCCTAAGAAACTTCCTAACATAATTCTTGCTAGAATAACCTTCATCAAGAGCTTTTAGACTAGTAATGATAGTATTAAATCTAGCAAAAGCACTATCTATAGTTTCGTCTTCAGAAATGACTAATTGTTCAAATTGTTGTACCACAAGGTCGATCTTGTTATCTTTGACGTGGTTATTACCTTGATGGGTGATTAACAAAGTTTTCCAAATCTCTTTTACCGTATTACACATAAAAATTCTTTCATATTCTTTTCTTGGCAAAGCATTGTAAATAACCATTTTAGCTTTGTTATTATTCGCAAGCTTCTTTTTAAGATCGTCACTTTGTTTTAAAAAAGGGATAACCTCATCTAATTTGGTTTCTGGATTTTGATGAATAGGTTGAAAATCACTATTAGTAATAACATGCCAAAGATCAAGATCTTTTGATTTAACATATGTCTCGAATCTATTTTTCCAATAAATAAAACTGTCACTTTTAGAAAGTGGTAGTCTTTGCATGGATTACCCTTCTAGATATTTGTCAAAATCCATAGATCGATCCAAGCTTTAAAATACAGTATATTTAAAAAATCTTGAGTAACCTTGGCTTTTGATACAATTGTGGAAACAAGAAGGGGGGGTTGAATAGTTTACAGGTTTGTTTTACATTTTAAAAGTTTACTTTCAAAATACTTAGATTCGAGTTGTATGTTCAACCAATCAACAAAGTAAATATCTAAACTAATACTAAATAGCAATAACAACAATATGAAAGGATGAGAGAAGGAACAATCAAACCAAGTCACCAAGATTTATAGTGGTTCGGCTACGAAGCTCTTCTTTGCCATACTCCACTCCCCGAGTATCCTACTTGAGATTTCACTATGTCAACAAGCTCCCTTCAGGCGGAGAAAAACATTTATACGTCGCTTACGTTATTTTCCGACACTAAGCTAAATGTCGAGTCCTAATCTTAGCTAAAACCAATCTACCACTTCACAATCACTATACACTCATAAGATCTACACTATCGGATATACACACAATCTGAATCACACAATTACACAAGATAATTACAATAGAGATTTAATACTTAGAAGAAGAGAGGAGAGATCACTAAATAACAATTCATTTCTTGGCGAATATGAATGTTCTTCTCTTGCACTTGATTGAGAAAGAAGAGATGAGAAGAAGAGATTAGATCACTTGAAATAATAGCTAAGAATGTTAGTGATCAAGAGATTTAGAGAGAGAAAGAAGATTTTTAGAGAGAGAAAGTTATCTAAAATTTCATGCAAAGAGGTCTGATTTTCTACTAGAAATGGAGCAGTATTTATAAGCAGGAAAACCCAACGGTCACTGAGGGCAGTCCTGGCGGTCCTAGATACATCTGGGGGCCGCCTAGTAGACTACGCTGATGTTTTTGTCTTTTTGTGGGGAAGGTGGTATCAGTTATGGAACCTTCCATTTTGGGGGGAAAATTTGAATTTCAAATTTAAGTTTTTAATAAAACTTTTCATTTAATTAGAAAATATTTTGTATAATTATTTTTGTGAAATACTTTTGTTAAAATGTGATGGATAAGAGAAAAATATTTTCTTGATCACTAATCATGCTTAATAATTTGTTTGTTCATACCTTAAGTGATTACTAATCTTATAAATAGAATTTTACGATTAATAATTTGTAAACGTTTATTTTTATCATAAACGTTTTTACATTTTGTTATATCAAAACATTAAGAGGTCAAAAAAATATTCACATATCATCATCGTCCAAATCTACGTGGACGACATCATCTTCGGATCAACTTGTCAAGACCTTTGTGATGATTTTTCAGAAATCATGCACGACGAGTTTGAAATGAGCATGATGGGTGAATTGAACTTCTTCTTTGGTTTACAAATTAAACAACTAGAAGATTGCATCTTTTTCAACCAATCCAAATACATCAAAGAAATGCTCAAAAAGTTTGGCCTAGAAGACTCTAAACCAATCAAAACTCCTATGTCATCCGAAACCAAACTCACCAGGGACGAAGACAGGGAATCCATTGACGACAAAAAGTATCATTGCATGATTGGTAGTCTTCCCTACCTAACGGCTAGTCGACCGGATATCATGTTTAGTGTTTGTCTATGCGCCCATTTTCAAAAACTTCCCAAAACCTCTCATCTAGAAGCTATAAAAAGGATCTTTAGATACATTAAGGGAACTTAAGATTATGGTATCCCAAAGGAACGGGGGTAGAAACCATTGTTTACGTCGACTCCGATCATGCGGGAGACTATGTCGATCGCAAAAGCACAAGCGGTGTATGTACATTCATGGGATGTTGCCTCACATTGTGGTTCTCCAAGAAGCAAACCGCCCTAGCCATTTCCACCACCGAAGCCGAATATATTTTCGCCAGAAAGGCTTGCCAACAAGCTTTATGGATGAAACAGGCCCTAGTTGACTATGACATAATCCTAGATGATATACCCATCCTTTGTGACAATAAAGGTGCCATCGACCTAAGCAAAAATCCCGTTCTCCATTCTCGTACCAAACATATTGAAATCCGTCATCACTTCCTCCGTGACAATGTCCAAAAGGGGAACATCTTAATTAAGAAGGTCTCCTCCGAGGACAACATAGCCAATATTCTAACTAAACCCCTCAAACAAGAACCTTTTAACCTTCTTAGACTAGGACTTGGTCTCATGGAACCCAACGCCTAAAATACAAAGGTATGTATCTCCACTCTATCTCTCTCTCTCTCTCTCTCTCTCTCTCTCTCTCTTTGAGTCTAGGCTTCTATTTCTTGCACTAAAAACTTTTGAGACTTTTCAAGCATTCTACTATTATTATATATCTACTATTTGCACTTGCATCATGAAAATCTTATTCCATAAAAATCTCGAAATTTTTTAAACATTCTCACAAACTAGGAAATAATTTTTTTTATTGCTTAATACAAAAGTAAAAACGTTTTCATGCATCATAACATGTCTCTTGAATGCTAAAGGAATGCACAATTAATGTGTATCTTCTGGGTACATTCAATCGTAGCAACATTAAAATCATAGAGACTTTGGGTTATCTCATATATATCTACTTTTACTTTCTTTAGAGTAGAGATAACCGCACCTCCAACATTGTCTCATGTAGGCACACACTAGAAAATATATTTTTTTCTGCAACATCTGCAGTTACCGGTTCCATTCAAAAACAAAGTCGGTTCCCTTCTACAAATGGAACCGGCAGAACCGGCAACACTGTGCAGGATTTTAAAATATGAATTTTAAGTTCTTACCATAACCAATTCCCACCAAATTCTCTCTATCTGATCTTAGGAGTTGACTTTAGGCATATCTAATGATTAGATTTTCACCAAATATCAAGTAAAACATTCACTCACTTAAATTATTACATTATAAATGGATTGTGTCAAACACCATTATTCTCATGTAACTATCCAAAATAGACAATGCCTAAGTCAAACAAAGAAAATAAACCTGTAAGTAACCTTAAACGTACCGCTAGGATTAGTGTCCAACCTTGTTGATTTAGCAACCCTCTTCCATCATCACCTCCATACCAAGCTCTATCACCTCCAACCGATTACCAAACGGCTCCTCCATCATCTCCAAATGTTTCTCCACCACTCTCACCAATTACAACACTTGGAATCTCACCAAGCAAACTCTTGCTCACCCCAAAATTGTCTCCACCTTCGTTGACCTCTCCTCCACCGGCACCAACACAACCATCCAAATACTCCTCACCTCTAAATATAAACTTGGACCCCGTAGAGCTCATCTTTTTAACCCCTCCTACCTCTTCACACGCATTCTTTTATTCCCTAGAAGATCTACCTCCTAGAATCACAAATCCTCCTCCACATCGAACTTTGTTTGAATCAAATGAACACTTAGAAAATCAACCTCCACCTCTTTTAGCCATGGAACCACCTCTACCACCATTGCTGCCACAACTTCCACCCTTTCCACCACAACTTCTGCCTATAGGGCCTAATAACCCTTTTCCTATGCTCACTCATGAAATGTTTTGTGACCATTGTCAATGCACTCAAGTCATTATTGACAACCTTTGTGATGAAATGTGCTTCATTCTCAATCACATCCTAGATTGTCTCAATGTTCTTGCTCATAATTACTAAACTGAGGAATTAGAAGTAGAATAAAATTATGTAATGCTAATTAAGGATCTCTTGTACTTTTAATTTGTGTTATGATGAATAATTATACTATTATGATTCAAGATAATTGTATTATGTTCTCATTTTCTTGCATAATATTTCTCATATTGACTAACCATTTTTGAAAAGTCATATCTTTGACCTTTTTACAGTAGTCGGTTCCCTCGGCTGTCAAAGTCGGTTTCATTCGTAGAACAGAATCGTCCAGGCCGGTTCTACAGAAGCACTTTTTATGTTTTGGCCTCTAACATTTTCCTTATAGGTACTCTTAAAGCAAGGGGGAGCTCATTTCATTTTAACTAACGCCCTTGTTTTGTAGCATTACATCACACTTATGATTTCCTCAAGCTAAGAATGGACACCTCTAATAAGGGGGAGTTTTGGATCTCATTTCACACCAATTCAAGACAATCTTGCATTTACTTCATGACAATCAAAAAAATATGTGTCATGACTTTCAAAAAAAGGGGGTACTTCCATCAAGACAAAAGCATTGCATATCATCGATCTTACCTTTACCTCTCTTCCTCTTCTAACTAGAACTATCTCTTCAATCTTTTTTGTTTTGACAAAAAGGGGGAGAAAGGAAATGGAACTTAACATAATCTACAATCATAAATGTTCTTCCATTTGGCTAGTTTACTTCCAATAAGTTTTAATATTTTGTCATCAACAAAAAGGGGAGATTGTTAATACAAATAAACCGATAAAAATGTTTATTTCTATGTTACAATTTTACTATGTTTTGTTGATAACAAATAATAAAATCATGTTGAAAGTAAACTACTTTAACTACACATAACACTTACATTTCCATTTTTAGTAATACTTATAATTATAGGTAAATTGTGTAAATTCTATTTACATCATTGATGACATCATCAAATGCAGCATATCTTAGGGTAATCTTACAAAATTACATATGATCTCTCAAGATTTTGCACATCAAAATCCAGATTTGGTTACTATAGGCCGGTTCCCTTGAAGAACACTGGCTGGTTCCATTCTGCAATGGAACCGGCAGAGCCGGGCTACAATACAGATTTTTGGCTATAAATACCAAGTCATTTCTCATGTTTTACTCACTCATTTCTAACTTTAAAACTCTCTAATCTACTGATCATTCTTCTCTTATCAGTTCTTGTTTAGTTTCTTTTAGCATTTGTAGGTAATTCTCTTCTAGGAAGAAATTGCCAAACACCCCTTTGAGACGATCAAGCTCCAAGTGTCTTGTTTCGCATCTCCATTGCATTGTCAAGATCATAATATAGTAGTTATAGTTGTATTCATCCTCTTCGTAAACCAAGAGTAGTGATATTGGTGTGATTCTACCATGTAAAGAATCCAGTATTTAGCTTTATACCGTTAAAAGGTGTATGCAACGTTATGAGGCTTCTCTGTCGGTTGAAATGAGTTTGGTAACTAGTGTTTACTAAGTCTCGAGTAGGTGACTCGGGGAGTGGAATACGGAAAGGAAGGTGTCCTTGTAGCCGAACTACTATAAACGCTTGCGTATTGGTTCTTTCTTTCTAACTCTTTACTTTCTCGCATTACATTTATTTTTAAACCAAACATCAATATTGTGCAAACTTCACATAAGATCATAACAAAAATTTGAAAATCAAATCTTAAAACAAGAAAACTATTCAACCTCCTTTTCTAGGTTTTCATAAAGGAGTTGACATAACAAGTGGGGGAAGGAGTGCTAACACGATAAGTGCCTTCTTCATCCTCATCATTATCATCATCTATATGATGAGAGGATGATGGGTGATTAACGGCGGAGGAGGAAGAAGCAAAAGTAGAGTGACGACCTCTTTTCGTGTCATAATCCTTTCTTGTTTTTCACTCATGTTGAGGAGCGAGAGGATACATGACATGATCACACAAGACATATCGATCATTTGACAACTCGAGAAAATTTGACATGACATGATTGAACATACGAGTAAACAACATTCCATTGGGTAGAATTATCCTAGGTTGACGCCTAACGAACTCCGCCCGTTTAAGAATGAAAATGCAAGATTGTATCTCGTGTAGGTCGCGATACAATAGAGCATATGGCATACACAAGCCGGAATATGATCTCGGTTACCACCAAGACAAAAGACATTTTCACGAATAATTTTAACCCAAGTTTTCATGTTGGTTTGGACTTCTCGAGTTAAAATTTGGTTTTCCTCGACATCAAAAATTTGACCATGGTGGACACAGGTTAAGGGTTCCTCTTGGTTGAGTTAGATGTAGGTTTTAATTTCATCGGGTGAAGGAGTGGTAGTTTGATAACGACCTCCCGAGGGTACACTAAAGGCCAAATTATCGAGAGACCATTTGTCAGAAAATGAACAATGACCTTCGGTAGGAATACTGAGGATTAGACCAAACTCTTTAAGAGTGTAAGAAAAGACTTGTTTTGAATGACGAACTCGACCAACATGTGACCTTTCTAATTATAGGAAAGTCGGAATTGACTATAGAACTCTAGAATAAACCGGGGAACGATTTGCTCATTTATTTTGAGGAGACAGTCAAAATCAATTAAACCAAACATCGTATTAAGATAGGTCATATTATCATATTGTTGATCCATAACCCGACCCTCATGAATGAAACATTTTCAATTTGTTGAAAGAGATTTTTAAAGGTAGTTCATATTCATCGAAAATGGTAGGAATATAAGAACGAGTATTTTTATGGTCAGATGCAGTAAAACGAGGCATTATCACCTACATTTAAAAAATGATATTTATAATTTTATCATTGTAAATGAGTTGACGAAAATTATGCCTATGTGTGATCTATATGCAACAATGTTGGCGTTAGTCGGTTTAACCCAATCAAACTAAAAACTAAGAGTTACACCCAAACACTCCTTTATTTACTTTTGTTCATCCAAACGCTTCAAAAATATATATAGATTATATATCTCGATCAATGGTCATGAGATCATTATGCATGAGTACAAAAACATTTTTGGAATGTATTAACAATGCATTAAAACATTTTTATGAGGTTCCTAACGAGAAAAATTTTTGAAAATAAATTGGGGTTTTTTATCATGATGAAAATTTTTGTCCAAGCACACTCAATTATGAAAATCATATGTTTACAGGAAGCATAATAGTTATACATTATCTGATCCTAGTGTTAATTGCCCATAATCACTCAAAAAAATAAAAATCCTCAATTTTTGATTTCGTGTTCAATGGGATCCTAGACACAATAAGAAGAAAAATGATGAGATTACTTATAATTATTGATGTTTATGATGTCAAAGTTGATAATTGATGTTGATTGCACCTTCAATTTAGGTTTTAATGGAAGTCTTTAAGGTTTTGGGTGATGGTGGTTTCGTTCGTCGCTGGTATGATAGAAGAAGGCAGTGTATGTTTTGTGTAAAACAAATATGACCAGACTTGTATGTCCCTTCTACTGGCAGTCCCTTAAATATCTGGGGGAAGTCCTAATAAATCAGGGGGCCGCCATATTTACTGGGGCCGTCTTGGGTGTTTGGACTTATTTTTGACGAATTTTTTGAAAGGTGTAGGAAACTAGAAGGGGGGGTTGAATAGTTTACCGGTTAATTGTCCGTTTCAAAACTTTGCTTAGAAAATTGTTTGATTCGAGTTGTATATCAATCAATCAACAATATGAATCACAATTAAACTATCTAATGAAATGAACTAAGTAAACAATAACAATATAGAGAGATATAGAAAGAAACGATCAAACCAAGACACCAAGATTTATAGTGGTTCGGCTACGAAGCACCTCTTCGTTCCTACTCTACTCCCCGAGTACTCTACTCGAGATTTCACTATGTCAACAAGCTCCCTTTAGGCAGAGAAAACCATTTACACGTCGCTTACTTTCTTTTCTGACACTAAGCTAGATGTCGAGTCCTAATACACTCACAAGATATATACCCTTGGATTGACACACAATCCAAATCACACCAATACATAATTTACACTATTGGATCTACACACCAATTTACACAACAACACAAAGTAAATGTAATGAAGATATGTGATCTTCAGGTGGAAGCGGAGGAAGAGAGAGATCACTTGATAACAAATCGTATGTAGAAGGATACGATTGTTCTTCTCTTGTACTTGATTAGAAGAAGAAGAAGAAGAAGGGAGGAAGAAAGAATTAATCACTTGAAAATAA
>BQNB010171743.1:0-13532 GCA_026074375.1 Tanacetum coccineum
TCTCACCGAGATAATCGAAATCTCGGATCTCGGACCTCGAACGAGATTCGAAATCTGACCGAGATAACTGCATAGCTTATTTTGCAACAAATGTCGAGAAATAGAGGATCAGTTAGGTAAAAATAGAAACATAACTGGTCAAAATAGATCTCGCATTAATAGGTCATTTTCATATTTTTTTTTCTTCATAATTTAATGAAAATATTTGATCATGATTTAGAAAAGCAGAATACCGTAAATAATCAGCCATAACAAAAAGGGTCATAGGGGATGGTGTTGGAATGTGCTCCTGCTATATGAAGAAGTTTTGATATTCTGATAATCAGTTGTTTGAGTGTTTGGTCATTTTTTTCTATCATTGAAGGGTTGACATGTAGAATGACCCATAAGTAATTACATAATCAGATTCAGTGATGTTACTAATAACTCAAACTGATTATTTGACCTCCAAATAGTCAGAGAGCCGAGGCCAGTTTCACCTTATATTCACACACCATAACTAACCACTCAGGGGTGGCCTAGTGGTAAAGGCCTTGTGACTAACATCCTAAAATGTGTGAGGTCACAGGATCAATTCCTGCTAGGTGCAAACAACCTTGAAGTGGCCGCGCCAACCTCCTTATAAGGGAGGGCTTTACCTGGATTGAATCTGTGTGGCGGTGGGTTCAAACCCCGTGGATTAGTCGGCTAAAAGGTCGGAAACTATAGTTACCCAAAAAAAACACCATAAACTGATTTTTGTTGCTACTTTAAAAATGGCAGGTTTCAAGAAGAGGTTCTTAACTTGCCCCTTGCTGGCGTGGAGGCACTTTTAGCTAGTGATGATCTCCAAATAGCATCCGAGGATGCAGTTTACGATTTTGTCCTCAAGTGGGCTCGGATTCATTACCCAAGAATAGAAGATCGCCGTGAAATTCTCGGGACCCGCCTTGCCCAATATATCCGTTTCCCTCACATGTCATGCAGAAAGCTCAGAAAAGTGCTAACTTGCAGTGACTTTGACCATGACTTTGCCCAAAAATCCGTAGTCGAAGCACTCTTTTTCAAAGCTGAAACCCCTCACAAACAACGTACATTCATCAGTGATGACAAGCATATTCTTAACCACCGGTTCATTGAACGGGCCTACAAGTACCGACCCGTTAAGGTTGTTGTGTTCGAACAGCCACGCCCACAGTGTGTAGTGTACTTAGATTTAAAACGTGACGAGTGTGCAAGTTTGTTTCCTGCTGGAAGGGTGTATTCACAAGCGTTTCATTTAGGTGGTCAAGGTTTTTTCTTATCTGCTCATTGCAATATGGACCAACAAAGCTCGTTTCACTGTTTCGGGCTTTTTCTTGGGATGCAGGAAAAAGGGTCAGTTACTTTTGCTGTTGACTATGAGTTTGCAGTGAGGTCAAAGCCTGTTGAAGATTATGTTAGCAAATATAAAGGGAATTACACATTTACAGGTGGAAAAGCTGTTGGTTATCGTAACTTGTTTGCACTTCCTTGGACCTCGTTTATAGGGGAAGATAGTGTCTACTTTATCGATGGGATTTTGCATCTCAGGGCTGAGCTTACCATTAAGCACTGAAACTAACAAGTGACGGGTTTTTCTGCTGCTATGATGGTACAAATGTTTTAAAGTAGTGGTAATTTAACGGATGCTGAATGAGAAAAATGTAAATCGGTATCATGGATTTTAGAGAACTTTTTGCTTGGTAACTGGAAATGTCAGATAGAGGTTATAATATATGAAATTTTTTACTTGTTGAGTCATTTTTGCATAAATTAGATTCAGTTTGGTAAAGCTTCCAGGTTTCGTTTCAACCCATAAATATATTAAACCAGTTTTGGGCGACTCCGAACTAGATCAGAAACGAAAATGATTTTTTTTTGCATGCATAAAGCAATCTATTTATATAGTTTGAAAATATCTTTTTAAAACAATAGTTTGTGACCCCGACTGTGAATTTGATAGCCAGTTTTTTGTTGGGAAGCTGAAATCCATTCTTGGCAGAGTTGTTTGGTTTCACATATACTAAAATGTTAATCTGGCACTTGTGATACATGTAT
Organism: Tanacetum coccineum; assembly: GCA_026074375.1. Classification (NCBI taxonomy): domain Eukaryota; kingdom Viridiplantae; phylum Streptophyta; class Magnoliopsida; order Asterales; family Asteraceae; genus Tanacetum; species Tanacetum coccineum. The sequence goes on from BQNB010171743.1 coordinate 2,059, forward strand.
ATAATCCTGCCTCAGTCATCAGCGTTTGGCATTCTTGGTTATAAGCGTAAACCTTTACAGTACATAAAATGCCTCTAGATTTACTTTCAATGTAGATTCCTCGAGATTTACTCTACGTAAAAGGCCTTTGGATTTACTCTCACCGAGAGATCAATCATAGTATATATTGTTATACCACTAGCTACTTGCTGGCTTACAAAGTAGGTAGCTGAGGCTCATAGTTAGAACTAGAAGTAGCTTATAATAGCAAAGCCACCACTCAACGAGAAGGTAGGAGACAAGTATTTATTCTGTAGATTAATGATTGTGACATATCCATTAGATTAGAGGTGGACAGTAAACTTGCTTAACCTTATATAGTTTCTTGTTTCAACTTCCCGTATATAATAAACACGACATTATGTTTTAAGATACACTATACACATTCTATATCGAAATACAGAAATGAAAAAGTAAAAAAATATCCATTCTACGACTCTGTTATCTGCTTCTTGAGTGACTCTATGCTTGTAGCCAACTCTTTCCTGCTTGACTAAAAATTATTCAAAGTGAAATCAATTACTCTGTATAACATGATGTGTAAACTTGATACAAGATACACACAAGAAATTAAAAGAAAGAATAGCATCTTCAAACTACAACTCTTATCTATTTTAGGAAATTTATTTGAATGCAACTGCTATGATCACATACAATGGTATGTGCTTAGACCACTGCCAACGGCTTGTCGGTTTGGCAAACCAACGAGCGTCACTTAAGTGACACCAGTGGCGCGGCCGTGTTGGTTGGTCGTCAGTTGGAGCTGCTTTGTTTTGGTGACGAGCAAGGGACGAAGTAGTGCGGGGCCCATTTTGTTTTTTGTGCGAGTGTTTTGTATGTGTGTATTTTGCGAGGTATATTTGTGTAGTGACACAGAAAACGACACACAACCATTGGCAGTGGTGTGTCAGTTTGTGCGTCGGTTTGGGAAGTGGTCATATGGCGCTGAGGTGGCACAACTGACACAGAACGCAGTTTGTTATGTTACGGATAAAAAAATATAGAAATGCAATAATTATTTCACACTATTCTGTCAAGCTACTTTTGATAGAAATTGTTGTTAGGTTAAAACCACGCGCATACATGAATTTCAGTTTCATAAAAGTTCAAAATTTCACGTGACTAAAATTATTGGATCAAACACATGTTACTAACAACTAAAAACTGAATGGGAATACCTTGAAGATAAGTTGAAAGTTAAAAAAAACAACTCAGAATTGGACACCAGGAAAATTTTAATCAGCCTAAGGCTAACAACAAGAGTATTTAGGTTGAAAGGAATTCTTGTTTCACAGGACACACTGGTTCATATAATACTTACAAACATCTAGTGTTAGTGTTCTTCTTTGTGTTGAATAGTAACAATTAGAATGCAAACTATAATCACGACCGTTATAAATTAAACCGTCCTTAAGTCAACATAATCTTACCTCGAAGAGAAGATATCTGTAGACAAACCATCCAGAATAGCCGACTCCCACCAACTCCATGATACTAGGAAGCTGAGGATTTATCATAAAAAACATCAAGGTAAAACGATGTTATAAAACTCTGCAACTCTTATGAGGATGTATCATTTTTATTTTCTTTTTGAGAAGACAATGTCATAAGAATATTCATGCGTATTGTTAATACCGCGTCTTAAAACCATGATAAACAGATTATGTCTAGTAGTAAATTAGTAATGTTGCAATGATTATATCCAATATTCCAATGTAAATAAAAAAAATCTTATTTTCTGACAGACTTTCAAGCAAAAACATTTTCCTTATTGATTTAGGTTAATCAGATTCAGTTTGATAGAAATGCAAAAGTAAGTGAAAGATGGATAAATTAGTACCAACGAACACGTACATCCAGTTGTTAAAATGTTTATGGAACAAAGAGATTAAAGGAAAATAAAATCAATATATCAGTTATATTGGTGTACTTAAGGTTATATAAGTTCATCTTGTATAGCTTTTTACCCACAATTTCAGCAAAAACAGACATGATGGTTTAGCACAAAGCAACTGAAACGAGAATCAAAATGTTCAAACCATGCAACAAAGTAATAAGGTTACCAATGGAACTTTGTTGATGGCGCCAATAACGACTGAAGATAGCCAAATTGCAAAAACTCCTCCTGCTCCATATATGATAACTGTTGGCTTGTTTTCAACTGCATCCCACTATAAACAACAAGATTGTAATGTGAATATAAGATTTCTCAGCACAAACAGACGCAATAAGGAGATTATAAGGAAACTGGAAAAGGGTGGCGTGATAACACCTCCAATAAGAGTAAATCAAATACCAATTTTGAGCTTTATGATTACCTTTTTCTTTAGGTCGGCTAGCAACTCATCTGTATCAATGGAGGAAGATGCGTCTTCAGAGGCCTTAACATGGAATAACGATGACCTTCGTGACCCTGACATGTGATCATTAAATGAAACTGAGATAAATTATTTATGGAAGATTTTTCGTGAACTCAAAACACAACAGTTATGGTCCTTAAGACTATGCAATGGAAGTCATGGAAACACATTGGTTTGTAGGAACTGGTTTAATAGTACAACAAGAAATGTATATCTTTGCAGGACACAGGTTCACAGCTTAAGATGTTTGAAGCAACACAAATAGTTGGTTGCAACTTGTAAGGACTAAGCTTAAGATGTTACTTGCCACTTTTGGTCCAACTTGAAAATGAGATATTTTTTTCACTTCCTATTCAGAAGATTGTTTCAGAGAACTCAGAAAACCTAGTTACAATATAATACATCAGCTCAAAAGAAATAGTACTCTAAGTTATACTCCGTAGTAGGTCAATAACATCAACATTTAACTTCCTACCTAGTACAGATGCGTACTCTACTAAATTCTGCTCTAGGTCTATTATCGACAGTTTCGAATCACACATTAGCACTTAATGAAACAAACGTTTGCATTACCTGAAAAAACTTTCATGGAAGCTGGAAAATGATGACGTGGAAGGTTCGGTAAGGCAGTACAACCGACAATCGCAGTACTGTTAGTTAGAGTACGAGGTGATATGATAGCCATTGAAGTGGAGGTTGTTGTCATTGGAAGTATTAGTTAGAGTTGGTTATGGTGGCAATATCTGTTAACTCCAGCCTTGAATTTAAGACCATACAACAAACTTGTTTTTATTGTTTTTGTTCAATTCTTTGAGGTACTTTTTTTAGTGTTTTGGGTGTTACACGTCATAGACTAAATAAACATCCACATAGGTTGTCTGGCTATCTTCCAAATGGAATATCTTGGTATGTTTTTTTATAACAAGCGGTTGTTATGTTTCCTGTTTATAAATACTTTTCTTTAAGTTGTGTTTTCTAAGAACATGGTTCGAGTCATGAGAAGTTTTTTTTTGTCCTGTTTGGACGTGAAGGATTTTTACCTGTACGTTGCGGATTATGTAAGTTTGTGAATTTGTGTTCGAGGATTTGGGTATACTTTTCATCGTCAAAACCGTGAAACTTGATACTTGATATATACGGTCTCAAACCATAGAATGTTTGGTCATATTTGAAGAAGGTTAGTCCTAGATTTTAAATGAAGTATCTTATGTTTTCTGTCTCTGGATTCTCGAGTATTTGGACTATTTCTTGAAACTTGGTATGATACTTTTTTGTAATAAACTTTAAAACACCCCCGGAAAGATCTTCGAATTGCGAACAAAACGAGCCAAATATTGTAATGCTTCTGACATACGTACGCTTTTATAAAAAATGTTGAATTTAAAAAAAACACTAAAATAGCTAATAACTTTAAAATAAACGACGCAATGAAAAACCGTCGTACGCTAAGTCAAAAAAACCCAAAAAACAAACCTTTAAACATGAGACTCAATACGTAAGCCCATATAAAAAAACCAAACTATTAAACATGAGACCGTGAAAATAAATTCACAATCGGAAAAACAATACCTAAAAAAAATAAGCTACAGAGGGGACCGAAAAATAAATCGCACAAAATAGAAAAAAAAATATTGTCCCGCAACAATACGCGGAAAAATTAACGTCACGCAATATACGCGTTTTAGGTTAATCTTGCTTGTTATATAACTATATAAAAAAGCAAATTGTGCATTGAAGAACAGTAAAAAAAGTATTAAAAAAAAAAGGCCAATTCTCACGACTCTTTATGATAAAATGAAAATAATAAAAACAAATTACAAAAACACACCCTAAGTTTCCTAAAAGTTACAAAAACGGAACTTAACTTTTACTATTTACGATTTTTTTATATAACAACTTTAATTTTTATCAAATATGAAACGCATAATTATGATTCATTCTAGAAAAAAAATATCGCTGAAAAGAGCGTCGAATTGCGAACAAAACGAGGCCAATATTGCAATGCTTCTGACACGCTACGATTTTATAAAAAATGTTGAAGTTTAATAGTATAAAATTTTAAAATATTTACAAAACCACCCTCAAGTTTGCTAAAACCGACCTTCAACTTTTACTTATTTATGACTTTTTATATAACAAACTTTATTTATCAAATATAGAATGCATATTTATCGAATCATTAGCCCAAATAAAGGTCAACTGAAAATATGCGTCAAATTGAGAAGCAAAACGCCTACAACAATTCTTTCTTTTATACATCTTGTTCTTTAATATATATATCTTGTTTAATGAATGATCTAAAGACCAACAAAGAGCTTATAGGAGCTTATGAGTAACAATAGCTTAAAATTTGAGAGTTAAATGAGAGCTTATAAGTGAGATTAAAAGAGCTTATGACACAATAAAACTGAATTTCATTAACAAAAGATACTGATTATATTACTTTAAAAAGAAATTACAAAAGCTGGAAAGGAAAATACATAAGCTAAAAAAATGAGAATTAAGCTAAAACCTAAAGCTACTAAAAAAACTAGATATTGGTGTGTGTGATATGTGAGCTATTTATAGCCAGTCCTTGAACCTTCTAGGCCTTCCTTGCTGTCCACGCTCCTTTCAATCATCACCACACGATTACCCAATCATTGGAGAGCATTTGATGGCCGTTGGATCTCTAACTATCTCACACGGATTGCCAACGTGGCAATCCGTAATTGAGACGTTTGTGCTAGTTATGTGAGTGACTCAAGAGTAAAATCAAGCATCCTGGTATGTGTTTAATTACACATACCTTTTACCTTTAAAAACAAGCTAAAATAACCAAAAACGGACTTAAAATGCCAAATATATGCTTGTTTTGCTAATTGTGTTATGGTCCATTATCTCCCTTCAATTTAGAAAACCCCTTGTTTTTACCATGGTGAAAAAGTTTTTTATAATTATTGGAAGGGGACGATGAATACTACACCTATCTTGGCCCCAAATTTATAACTGCAACGGGGGTAATTCGTTTAAACTTTGGAGAAGTTATTGCCACTGTTATCATTGTCTTTGTTTATCAAAGGTGTAGGTGTAAAGTGTCTTCGGAACTGGCAACATTGGCCCTTGGAGTTTATAGGTGAAAAAGGATTGGCTAGATATAGGTCTTAAATGAATTCGGGAAAGTTTTTTAAGGTTTACGATGCCCACTTACACCATAGGGACCATTTGTAGTCACATTTAGGAAACTTTGAGGACTACAAATGGGAAGTTTTTGGGATTTTTTGTCCATTTATGTTGATTTGTAGGTTACCCAAGTTGATTTTATATGACTTTGGCTTCCTTCTCTTGCACTCTCTTATCCATCTCACGTGTCGTTGTATGCTTGTATTTTTGAAGGTTTTCTAGTGATTTACTGATAACATCCGTACCTATATACACCAAACAACAAAAACAAGTATATTTCTGCCATTTTTTAGTTAGTAATTTGGCTTATTTGTCATTTAAGGTATAAAATGATATGTGACATTTTACACCTATCATAAGTCTTTTCTGGGGTCTAAATCTTTTAATTTAACTTGTACTTTTGTGTGTTTAAATATCATAAAGCTATTTGTACGTGATTTGTAAAAAACAAACACGAAAGTTTTAGCGAAAGTTATTTAGGGTTCGGTTATGGTTCGAACAAAAATAAAAGGGGATAAGGTTTCTGTAGTTTCATTGTTGTGGTCGTGATGGTTGAAAAACATTTATTTGCTATGTAGCTTATTTTGGATATTGGATTATTTGGCTTATTTATAAGCATTTGTGGACTTATTTTGGGCTTATTAACTCTCGGCAAAAGGGAGGTGTACAAGGAAAGTATTTTTTGGTTATTTACCTCGTATGTCGTGTATTTATGGACTATTTTGATAGCTTATGGTGATAACCGAATGTACTACGTAGCTTATTAGCTTATTTAAAAGCTTATTATAGTTATTTGGGAGCTTATGAGCTCACGACCCAAATAAACCCAATAAACCGTGGCTTATTGTGTGCTTATTGTGGTCCGGATTATTTTGTTAGCTATCGTTTGGGCTTATATATTTACTAATGGGGTTTGGTATTGGGCCTAAAAATATATATTATACATACAATATCTTAATGGATCCTTATTGGGCCTTAAAGCCCAATAAGCGTAAACTAGTTGTTTTAAGGGTTTTGGCGGACTTTTGGAAAGTGAAATATACTTATGTAATGATGTTGAAAGCCGTTTTGGGAAATATGCTTTGGTAAATATTGCGGGATATGGAATTTGGCATTTTGTCGGAAAGTGGTAATTTATGGGAAATGTTTGAAATTAAGTTTTAAAGCCTTGGAAAACGTGGTATAAACAAACGGGCCATGTCGAAATTTTGTAAAAAGTGCATACTTAGAATTTCTACTCAAAACGTGATTTTTCGATAAAACAATAAAATATTATTATTTTAATACGTCGACTAAAAGACGAAAAATATATTTTTACGAAACTTTCCTAAATTGTTTAGCATAAATAAACGTTTCATTTTTTATAATTTAAATGATGAATTAATGATAACTAAGAGTGCCGAATGGATTTACCGAAGAATATTTTGAATGACTATTATTTAGTATCTTATATTACTTATCAATTTTACGTAAATAGTATGAGTATATTATACTAAAGTATGAATTGAAGTATGTTATTGTGATCTAAGTCGTCAACCATCACACCATTGAAAACGTTAAGGATGACCGTACAACGCGCATCTATCCCCTATGCATCAAAACCTGAAAACTGTTTTGGAAATAATTGTCTAAATGGAACATTAATTGGACTAGGTCGTGTTCGAATGTCGCTGCATTTGCTTGTGTGATATTGAGTTTGCGTCTAGACACCTTTGCTTGAGGTGAGTTCTCGTAGCCCCATTTTAATGCTTTTCCGTTAGGGGAAAATGATACTCAAAACTGTTTTGAACGATTTTTTATACTGTGCAAAAGTTGTTTTGTTTTTTGGACAATGTTATGTGCTTATGACTGCTATGTGAAGGACATGAGTTTTGGGTTGAATATGATATGTGAAACTTTCCGTGTGGATCGTTTATAATATGTCATGTGGCTCTGAGATAGCATGGACTTGCTATGGTTTGATGTAATGTGCCACCCTATATATAGCTCCAGCTAGTAGGCTTTAGGTGCATGAGATTTTAGATTGTGAGGACATTGCGAGGTGTTGGGAATTATGGACTTCTACAAGTTAGTACTGCTGATTCAACTTGATACTGCTGGTGATGGTTAGTGCTGTTGATGAAGATTTGTGAAAACAGTCTAAGTCATTAGTATTATTATTTATATTAGTTAGTACTGCTAGTACATTGTTAGTACTGCCAGTATAGTTAGTACTGTTAGTTAATAGTTAGTGCTGTTAGTCTTATATAGTTAGTACTGCTATTATGATATGCATGAGTTAAATTAGGAATAGATATGCATTATCATTGTACGCGTTTTGTAAGCCCATTAGGGTTTCCTTAGTGTATAAAAATAACCCTACGACATAGTTAGAGAAATGCATAGAATTCATATCTCATAGTTAGTTATTCTGTAACCTAGGCAGAATATTAGCAATCAATATATTCAAAGTTTAGTATTCATTGTTCTTCTTAGTATTACAAGTCAGATTCCGCATAACTTGTAGTATTCACAATCATAGTTTCTCTTATAGTTAGTTTGGATTTATCCAGGTTAACTAAGCTATTTACAGTCTTAAGAGATCTTATAGTAGTGAGATCAATAAGTTGTATCAGAGCTTGTTGAGAAACTCTAAATAAGAAGAACACTATATCTACACAAGATCTCATAGTCAAAGAAAAGATGGAATCACAGTCAGAATCAACCCAAACTTTGTCTGCACTAAAACTTCCTATGCTCAAAACAGGAGACTATGATCTCTGGAGCATGAGAATAGAGCAATATCTTACTCACACTAACTATGATCATTAGGAGGTTATTGTGAATGGTGATGCACCTGCTCCAGTTGCATCAGCTAGTGGTGGTACTGAAGGTCCTATTCCCCCTAAGACTGCTGAACAAAAGTTGACAATAAAGAATGAATTGAAAGCAAAGAGCACTCTACTGTTGGCCATTCCTGATGAGCATCTATTAAAGTTCTATGGAATCAAGGATGCAAAGAGTTTATGGGAAGCAATCAAGACCAGGTTTGGAGGCAACAAAGAATCGAAGAAAATGCAGAAGGCCATCCTGAAGCAGCAATATGAAAATTTTGTTGCATCAAGATCTGAAGGACTGGATAAAACCTATGATAGGTTTCAAAAACTCATCAGCCAATTGGAAATTCAAGGTGAAGCTATCTCTCAGGAAGATGCAAATCTAAAGCTGTTGAGAAGTTTACCATCATCCTGGAACAACATTGCATTAATCATGAGAAACAAAGCTGATCTAGACACTTTGAGTATGGATGATTTGTACAACAACTTGAAGGTGTATGAATCTGAGATTAAAATCCAATCAACCTCAAGCTCAAATTCTCAAAATGTGGCTTTTGTATCTTCAGAAAACACTAGCAGTACTAATGAAGCAGTTAATACTGCTCATGATGTTAATACTGCTAGTTCATAGGGACAAGCTTCTACCTCAACCTATGCTGATGATGTTATGTTTTTCTTCTTTGCTACTCAATCCAATAGTCCACAGTTGGATAATGAAGACCTAAAGCAGATTGATACTGATGATCTTGAAGAGATGGATCTCAAATGGCAGGTGGCCATGCTTACCATGAGGGTGAAAAGATTCATAAATAAGACAGGAAGGAATCTGAAGTTCAATGGCAAAGAAACTGTAGGCTTTGATAAAACAAAAGTTAAATGTTATAACTGCCACAGGAGATGTCACTTTGCTAGAGAATGCAGGGCACCAAGGAATCAAGGGAATATGAATAGAGATAATCCAAGGAGGGTTGTACCAGTGGAGACTTCTGTTAATGCCTTGGTTGTTGATGATGGGATGGGTTATGATTCGAGCTATCAAGATGAAGAAGGACCAACAGACTTTGCTCTAATGGCCCATTCATCTTCATCTAGCTTATCCAGCTCAGACACTGAGGTATCCACTTTCTCCAAAGCTTGATTAAAGTCATACGAGTCTTTAAAAGAACAATTTGATAAATAGAAAGAGCAACTTAATAAAGCTAATCTAGAAATAATAGGTTATCAATTAGGCTTAGAGTCATTAGAAGCTAGGATAGTTGTTCATGAGAAAAATGAATCTGTTTAAGAAGAAAGTATTGCATTTTTGAAATATGATGTCCAAGTCAAAGATATTTCTAACAAAGACCTTAAAAATCAGTTAGAAGAGGCTTTAAATGACAAAGATGATTTGAAACTTAAACTTGAAAATTTTGAAGAATCATCAAAGAGACTAACCAAACTGATTAATAGTCAAATAAGTGCTAAAGATAAAACTGGTCTTGGTTATGATGCTCAAATGAATGAGAGTCAGATGAATGAGAGTGAGATGGTTCATAGTGTGTTTAATAATAGAGAAAGTGATGAGGAAAATAGTTCAGTAAATGATAGATTCAAAATAGGTGAAGGGTTTCATACAGTTTCCCCTCCCTTCATAGGAAACTATATGCCCCCAAGACCTGACCTGTCTTTTGCTGGATTAGATAACTTTGTCTTTAGACCTGCAGTAAGTGAAATAGTTACTAGTTTGCATCAAACTGAAACAAGTGCATCCAAGACTAGTAAGGAGAGTATGGAAAAGTCTAAAACTGTTAGGCCTAGTGCTCCTATCATTGAAGATTGGGAGTCTGATAGTGATGATGACTGTGTGTTTAGACCTTCAGCTGTTCAGACAAAACCAAAGTTTATCAATTTTGTCAAATCCGGTGAGCATGTGAAACTTGTTAATAAGGAAAACACACCTAGGCAAGAAGAGTACCCTAGGAAAAGTCAAAGTCCTAGGAGTAATAGAAGAAACTTGAATAGAATAATGACTCAGAAACTAGGGGATGGTTTTGGGTTTAAGAAAAAAACATGTTTTGTATGTGGAAGTGTCAACCATTTAATCAAGGACTGTAACTTTTATGAGAATAAAATGGTTGGAAAATCTGTGTTGAATAATAAGGGTAAGGCTACTGGTCAAAGGGAAGTTAGACCAGTTTAGAACAATGCTCAAAGGGTGAACCACCAAAATAAATTGACTCACCCACATCCTAAAAGAAATTTTGTTCCAGCTGCAGTCTTAACAAAGTCTAGACAAGTACCAGTTAATACTGCTAAGCAAAGCTTCCCAAGAGCAGCAATATCAAATAGTACTGCCAGATATGTTAATACTGCTGCATCTAGACCAACTGTGAATGTTGCAAAACCAAGTTCAAATGTTTTTAATAAGTCACATTCACCAGTAAGAAGGCCATTTCACCAAAAATCAGCAGTTAAAACCAATAATTTTAATAAAATAGTTAATACTGTCAGGTTTAATAATGTAACTACTGCTGGGCCAAAAGCAGTAGTTAGTGCTGCTAAGGGAAATGGGGATAATGCTGTTAAGTCCTCAGCATGCTGGATTTGGAGACCAAAAGGAAATGTTATAGACCATATCTCCAAAGACAGTGGATCATACACTCCTAAAAGATTTGACTATGTTGATCCACAAGGCAGACTCAAGTCAGTAATGGCTTGGGTCCCCAAGAGAAACTAATTCTCTTATTTTGAGTGCAGGGTAATCCACAACATGCTTTACAGGATCAAGGGATTTTCGACAGTGGATGCTCTAGGCATATGACTGGAAACAAGTTCTACCTCTCAGATTATCAAGATATTGATGGAGGATTTGTTGCATTTGCAGGAAGTCCTAAAGGAGGTAAAATTACTGGAAAATGTTTAACTTTTTGATTGCTAGCATTGGATTACTTAATCTCTAAAGTATTGTTTGAAGGGAGGTTTATTTGTTTAGATAACAGTTTTTAACTTTTATTCACGGGTTATGCATAAATATAGATCCTCATGAATTCTCACATGTCTATCTAGTAATTTCTAGTATGCTTGTGATGAATAAAGGCTTGTTGTTGTATAGTTATTG
>BQNB010171744.1:0-11313 GCA_026074375.1 Tanacetum coccineum
AATAACAATATGAGGGGTCATTTCACTTACTCTTTAAAAGTATGTTACAACACAACCTTCTAGATCTCGTAATTAAAAGCACAAAATGTATACACTAGCACCTCACATAAGTGTTTGGGATTCTCTCTTTCACTCGGTTGTATAATAAATTATAACATATGGGGGAAACAGAAAATCAACACTTATTACCTGTCATAACATATAAATTACCATAAGCTTGGTAAAGGATCAAACCTCCACTGCTAGGCGCAAGCATTATTTATTACTATTTAAGAGGTCTTTTAAGGGTTGTGGGGTGTAGGTGTATGGTAACATATAAGGGAAACAGAAACAGATGGGATACATTTGGGTGACTTTAGGTGAATTTGGAGTAGAAGGGTTAGCTAATTATTTACACGAACACACATTGGTTTGGTTGCTAAGCCAAGACTCGGACAAAGATATACAAACTCTACACAACTCTACATCAATCTCTTTCTTTTTCTTTTCTCTTTTTTTTAATAACATAATACATCATGGGGTTTATAACACGTACCCCTACACTTTAGCTTTTACATGCTCGATATTTACATTCTAACTAATGATCTGATTTGAGGTGGATCAAAATAACATGGAGATCATTTGACAAACGTATAGGGGTATTGACTTAACTTTTCTTCCCTATTCTTCTGCGAAATAAATACTACCATGAATCCCAATCGTCCCAAAATAGTATTTACAAGGATAAGGACTTAGCAACCGTGTACTCAAATAATTAACTTGGGTTAAACACAATAATGTAGCAAAAATGAGTACATACAAGTTAGGCTAAGGTAATTTGGGTGTAATGATTGGTTTAAGGGTGACAATGCTCTTCATTAATAGTATGGATTAACCAGAAAATTATAAGAACCATGAAAAAGGATAGGCTCAGAGGGTTGTACTAAGGGTATCATGCACTAATAATGAGTGCATGGCAAGGGTGTAGGATAGTTATACGATCGGTGTGACAATAATAACAATTACATGTTTAAAACATGGGTTAATCCTAGTGCCTCTTATTTAGAAAATCCTAATACTTACTATGCGGTCTCAGAATGCATCACAAAAACAAGTTCTAGAATTTAATATACTACCGGTATACTCATATAATTTAATACCAATCTCCATGCTCCAGAATAGGCGACAAATACCACACGAATACATCCGTAACGATGGAATAGATACATATGACTGCTCACTCCTTAACTCAAGAAAGCTAAAGATATAAACTATCTTGGGTATCAATAATAGATACCTGAATTCCTATAGATCTAAAGGCGAACCTCACATTTTTGGGGTGGAATTCTGAGGGTTTTTGTGCTAGTCATACACATTCCTATCCATGAGACGCTATTAATACTGCAGATATTCCCCCCCCCCCGTTGATAAGTGTTTTAGTGACTCGTTAGACTTGTTTTAAATGGAAAACGATTGTATAGAGTTTGTAAATTGTAAATTGTGATTTAGAAGTGGTTTGAAATTGGTTTTTAATAAAGTCTACGACTTTAGAAAAATGAGTAAGCACGAACGGGTCATGCCGAAATTTTATAAAAATCTTATACTTTGAAATTATTTAGAAAGCATAAATAATAAAATGTTTTGACTAAATTACTTAACGATTTGAAAATGTCAAATATTAAATAACAGGTTTATTTATACGTTAATAATAATATACTATTATATTTATATAATTAATATAATATTATATACGTACTTACTTACAACTTAAGACTTTTCATAAAAATCGATCACTAACATTTTTAATACACAAATAACGTTTACCAAATATGAATAATAAACGTTCATGCATCAATCACATACGTTAACTTTCTGAGACTAAATCGAAACCCGTATTCTTCTAGGTCATACCCGTGTACCACCGTTCGTTTTGAGTGACCCTACTTTTTGACGTATACTCTTTACCTATCATCAAGGTGAGTTCATAGCCCCACTCTTTTACTTGTTTTGAATAAATGTTTTATAACTTGGGGTGAGAAACATTGCTTGTTTTTAAAACTGGACACAAGTACTATACGTGAGATTTCCCTATTTACGTGTTGCCTAAGTAGCGTTTAGACCACTACTGCCCGAACTATCATGAACTGTCAATTTCTTGACCGGAGGACCGGTCGAGGGAGCGCGAGTGAATAAATAGATCTATTGGGACTAATTATCCCTATCCGGGTGAGTAGCGCTCACTACCCACGGGGCTCCCGATAAACGGATATATGTCATGTCGAAACTGGTTAGGTGGTCTTTGGTCGGACACCTGTAAGGGCAAGCAATTACTTATAGCAATGTACATGCTATCTTTCATTATTAGCTTCAGTGTCATGAGCTTAGTGCAACGTAAATACCTTTTTATGTGAAGTTGTATCTCCTATGACTGTCACATACGTTTTGATATCTTGTGGTCCACCATAACAACGTTTGAACTAAACCTGTGAATTCACCAACTTTATGTTGACGTTTTAAGCATGTTTTTCTCAGGTGCATAGCATGGATGTCGTTGCTTGAACTATATGAAGTCTGTTGCCCGAACCAGTTTTCCAGATTTTATCCATGATTATCTTAAATACCGTTGTTGAACTTATTAAAGCTTCCGCAGTTTAACTTTTGAATCTTTTAAATTTGATCGATGTAAAACTTATTATTATTTTGAATTTATGCAACGGTGTTTATTTTTAAAACGTACCCTTAGAGGTCGTTCTTTATGCTTTGTACTTGAGATATTCGATAACGTCACGCCCCCGGACGCTAAATCGGATGGGACCCTATTTGGGGGTGTGACAGATTGGTATCAAGAGCCAAGGTTATAGAGAACCAGGTAGTATAAACTAGGTCTGGACTATAACCAGTATGTGATCCTACGTGATTATGTGCCTTACGTGATTTTACATAGTACGTATACATAATTAAATACTACGTAAATAATATATATGTATCAAATACTAAGTATAACTAATATTACTATAAGTATTTCTCATTTCATCCCATCATGTCGTACTCGATGACCCGCGCATTCATTCGTTCATTTTGCATTCATCCAGTTACCCATTCACCCGTTCATATGTTTGCATCATGCATGGTTGATATAAAGATGATTTATATAAACTTTGCTTGTGCAGGTCATGGCTATCTTAGTTATCTGTATATTTGCTTGTATATTTGTGTGTTTAATTGTTTGCATATTTAATTGTTTTTCATAATACACTGTTCTAGTTGATAAATCGACATTGGATACGACGTATGCTCCTAAATCAGCAATGGCGTTCTTGACTGCTAGGGGTCCGATAAGACATGGCAGTGTGAAGCTTCCTAGATCCTCTTCTTTATGGTTTAGACTCCTTTGAATAATAGCAGAACACTCCTCACTTAGTTTGACTAAGGAGGCCGTCTTTTAAAGTTTCTCCTTATGTGAAATGAGATCTTTCAAAACCTTGGCTCCCTGTTGCGGTTGTCGTAAGGGACTTCTACAAGAAGTTTTACAACTCTTTAGGCAGTGCACCTAATCGTTGTAGTGTAGTATAGGCAAGACTCGGGGGTTGTTATCATTCTCTAGGGGAATAGGTTGGGAAGGATTGATCACGGTCTAACATAATTCTAGGGGTTGAGAGAAGATTATTTTTGTATTTTTATGTTTATAAGAAAGCAGGTAAAATCATATATTTAAGAGGTTGGTTTATTTTAGCTATTAAACTAAATAATAAACTACGCTAATGGTGATAACAATATAATAAAAGATTGTGTTTATTTAATCATGTATTACTCCCTATATTGCTTCTCCTAGTGTTGTTGCTTTGTCACACTTGTGATGATCTATGTAATTATTTCCTAAATCATGAACGAATTACACGAACCCACCGTCTATTTAATATTCCGTTAAGGCAACGCACAAGTAAGGTAGTATGAAGACTATTACAAGGCCCCTAAGAGTATATTAAATGCATTTGAAATATATTAAGAGTGGATCAACCATATAAGGGGCAAGGTAGTATGAAGACTGTTACCCGATGGTATCCTTTCTACACAATCATGTTTTCCTAGACATATCAACAGCGATACAGACAAAAGCTGGTTTTCTAAGACCTAGCATGCATATTTATCATAAGAAGCAACACCACTAAGATCTACATTCTAGGTTTCATACAATCATAAATGAACACAATAAGAAATTTAACCAAGCATGTTTAAAGAACAAAGCAAAGAACAATAATGGAATCAAACAACAAGACAATTGAATGATTAAGATAGTCTTACTTGATTAAAACATGAATTGAAGGAGTTACAATAGGGTTTTGAGGCCCTAAAATCATCCTAAATAGCTGCTAAACAAACTATGGTTCATCCCCCTTTTTATTCTAAAGTTACACACCTAAAACTCTAATTTCGGGTTTGTATATATAGGAAAATCGTGTGATGGCTCACGTTTTAATCGAAGAATCCGTCATGAGTAATCTTGCTAGATCTGCGTGCGAGTCGGATGCTGCTGACGCCATCATGAAATGGTTGTGACGCCATCATAAAGGTGGGTTTGATGACGGCGTGTGTAGAACTGGTGACACCGTTTCCAGGCCTGTGAGCACAAACTTTCAAGAGTCTTGGTGAGTTGTTCGTAGTCCCTGTCCTTTTCCTCTTCGAATGAGCCTAATTCACGTGTATTTCTTCCTAATGCTTCCAAATGCTGCTAAATTTCCTCCAAAAGGAAAGAATTAAGTACCTATTTTAGGCATAAATGCATGATTTAGGGGGTTAAATGACCTCGAAAAAGTGTATAAAATGACACCTCATCAAATACCCCTACACTTGGAATTTGCTTGTCCTCAAGCAAATGGGCTTTTCTACCTAGACAATAGCAATATGGGGGTCATTTTACCTACTCTTTAAAAGTATTTTACAACACAACCTTCTAGACCTTGTAATTAAAAGCACGAAAATTATATACTAGCACCTTACATAAGTGTTTGGGATTCTCTCTTTCACTCGGGTGTATAATAAATTATAACATAATGGGGAAACGGAAAATCAACACTTGTTACCTGTCATAGCATATAAATTACCATAGGTTTAGTAAAGGATAAAACCTCCACCGCTTGGGCACAAGTATTATTTATTACTATCCAAGAGGTCTTTTAAAGGGTTGTAGGGTGTAGGTGTAAGAATAACATATACTGGAAAACAGAAACGGATTTGGATACATTGGTGGCTTGGGTGAATTTGGAGCGGTGAATGGGTTAGCAATTATTTACATAATACATGTCTGTGTTTGGTTTGCTAAGCCAAGACTCGAACGAAGATATACAAACTCTACACAACTCTACATCAATCTCTTTTCTTTTTCTTTTCTAGTTTTTTAATAACATAATACATCACAACATGAGGTTTATAACACGTACCCCTACACTTGAGCTTTTACATGCTCGATTATTTACAATCTAACTAATGACCCGATTTGAGGTGGATTAAAATAACATAGAGATAATCTAACAAATATATGGGGGTATTGATTTAACTTTTCTTCCCCATTCTTCCACGAAATAAATACTACCATGAATCCCAATCGTCCCAAAACAGTATTTACAAGTATACGGACTTAGCAACCGTGTACTCAAATAATTAACTTGGGTTAAAATAATAATGTACTAAAAGTGAGTACATACAAGGTAGGCTAAGGCAATTTGGGTGTAACGATTGGTTTAAGGGTGACAATGGTCTTCATTAATAGTCCGGCTTAACTAGAAAATTACGAGAACCGTGAAAAAGGATAGGCTCAGAGGGTTGTACTAGGGGTATCCTGCACTAAAAGTGAGTGCATGGCAAGGGTGTGGGATAGTTATATGATCGGTGTGACCATCATAACAATTACAGGTTTAAAACATGGGTTAATCCTAATGCCTCTTATCAAGCAAATCCTAATACTTACTATGCGGTCTCGGGATGCATCACAATAACAAGTTCTAGAATTTAATATACTACCGGTACACTCATATAGTTTTAATACCGATCTCAATGCTCAAAAAAGGCGACAAAGACCACACGTACACATCCGTAACGACGAAATAGACACATATGACTGCTCACTCCTTAACTCGAGAAAGCTAAAGGTATAAACTATCTTGGGTATCAATAATGGATACCCGAATTCCTATAGATCTAAAGGCGAACCTCACATTTTTGGGGTGGAATTCTGAGGGTTTTTGTGCTAGTCATATACATTCCTATCCATGAGACGCTATTAATACTCGGTTTTCGTCGGTATGTGTCATAAAAAAATTTAAATTTGGGTCAAAATTACCTTTTTATGCTATGTTTCGATATATTACCTATCATTTTAAGGACAAAGCAAATGGCAAATGAAGGAATAGTTTCTAAGGCTTATTTCCCCCTACACTTAAGTTGAACATTGTCCCCAATGTTCTATAGAAGTACCTGTAAGAACGAATAAAGGGAAAGAAAAACAGGTAAGAAACTAGTACTCCCCTGGTTTGCTCAATAATGGAGAAGAAACATGTGATAACTGGTTAAATCGTCCTCCAAGAATCATCCAATGAAACTTCCTAAGAACTTCCAAGCTTCTTCTCATCAAATATAACCTGTAATCAAAGACAAAGACAACTAATGTGCGATATAATAATATACAGTGTGAAATTAGGGTTGACTCTATAAAGTAGTAAAGATAGGGATGAGAGAATTGTTAAACTCAGGTATTTTGCAGGTTTATAAAAGAATTACAACTTTCTTAAGTGTTGTACAAGTTTTATTTTCAAAAATACTTAAAAAAAAATTTTTTTGAAGATTTCTATTACTGGACGTTTGGACGCCGTCTGGAATATCCTGGACCCGTCACAAGTGTCGGGTGATGGAGTTCGCGTGTAAAACGTGACGCCGTCTCCACACTCTGTGAAACTTTTTTTCGTTTTTTGATGAAAAATTTCATGCACTTATACTTATATGTTATTTTCCTGTACAAAATGATGCATAAAAACCTGAGATATTAAACCAAATTCAATATATGATCGAAATGACGCAACCTTATATTAAACAATTTATTTTAAATGTTTGACTTTGGTTCTAAAAATCGGATAATTCCCCTACACTTATTTTGTTGCAAAATACCTTTGATTGCAAATAAGACGAAGTTACAAACAAACAAAGCATGATTACAAACTAACTCAAACATAATAAAAACAAACAATAAAGAGTTAAAACACAAGACACTCCTAATATGTGGGAAAGATAAATATTGATTGGGTTGCCTCCCAACAAGCGCTTGTCTTTGTTCGAGTTACGAGCCTGACTCTACACTTATTTAACAGATAAAGGGGAGGGTTCCCCTACACTTGAGTTCAAGTTCAGGTGATAGTAACGGTACATACCCTTCATCGATTGAGAAGGAGCCATTCATTGTGAATTTTGTTGTTGAAGAAGTAGCTCTAACGGTGTGCTTTTTATAGTATTCTACCTCTTTTCTACTTTTTTTTGTCCTATCAAATAAACTAAGTTCTTCTCCTAGAGGATAAACTTCCTTAGATTCTAATCCCAAAATCATCATCCATCTCCCAATTTGAAATATCAACACCTAGGGATGCACTTTTTCCTAATAAACCTGGTTTAAATCCATAATGTCTCTTAGGGTCATTTATACCTGGGTTATAATAACTATACACACCCGTAGGATGGGAATTTTCCATGTGAGGTGAAGGCGGTGTTTGAGTTGTTAAATAATCTACTACCTTGATCCTAGAACTATCCGGACTATGTGGTTTGATGGGTGGTTCGGGGCCCATTTACGTCTCCTTGACTTAACATCTAAGTTGGTCTATTAAGTGAGAGGGTCGAGGATTCGGTTCTTAAAAATAACTTGGAACTTACTAGAACTGAGAGGGAGTGTTGTGATTACCAATTAAGCCTACTTCCTCTAGTTTTTGTTTTGGTTAAGGTTCTACCTCTATCGGGGTCCCTAAAGTCTTTTCTACCTCTTCCGGGTAAGTCACGGGCGGTGTGTATTCCTTAAGTGACGGTAGGGTTTGTGTGGTACTCTCAGGGCTTGTAACCCCTACCTCATTATCCATCATACTTAGGCTATCTACATGCTCATCATAATCTAACCATGCTATGCACCTAGGTACCTGTACCTAAACCATATCATCCCCAACTATTTGAGAATTTTGATTTGCTATTGTGTCATCAGAAATAGTGCTTGTTGGGTTGCTACATTTTTTATCATATTGGGCACAATCCTCTATTGCATACCATGCTCCTATATCACTAAACTTCTTAAGACCCCCTTCTGCAGTTAAATTGATAATATGACGGGATAACGAGCTGAAATGTTTAAGAAAGATTTCAATTAGGGTCCATATAATAAGGTCATGATTCGGGACTTTTCGGATTACGTCTTTGAAACGAGTCCACGAATCGTAGAGAGATTCGTCTTGATGTTGTTGGAACACCAAGAGTTGACTACGAAAGAATACATCAAACCTTACCTTCGCTTGGTATATCCATACTTATTCATTATATTTGACAATTTACAAATGTTATCGAACTAAGGGCACAAAGAAAAGATAGGACTACAAGGATTGCTATATATGTAGGAAATTAAAGTCCTCACTTGAAAGGATTTAAGCCAAGTTAACTAAGTTAAAACTATGATCAATATCCTAACTTGTATTCCTCCGGCAGCGGCGCCCAAATAACTTGATGCGGTTGTTATATGGGACTTCTACAAGTAAGTTTTTACTATCCACTAGGCAACGAGTACGAACCGTTGTCATTAGTATTATAGGCAAGACTGGGGGGTTGTTATTGTTCTCTAGGGAATTGGTTGGGAAGGCCTGATCAGGGTCTAACAGAATTCTAGGGGTTGAGAGAAGATTATTTTTATGTTTTTATATTTTATAGAAAGCATGTAAATCATATGTTTGAGAGGTTTTGGTTGGTTTTAGCTATTAAACTAAATAATAAACAACGCTATAGTGTACCAAGTATAATTAAAGGATTGTTTTCATTTAATCATGTATTACTCCCTAGTTGCTTCTCACTAGTGTTGTTTGCACTCCCTTTGCCACACTTGTGATGATCTATGTTAATATTTCTAAGTCATGATCAGATTACACGAACCCGCCGGTTCTATTTAATATTCCGTTAGGGAAAAAACACACAACTAAGGTAGGTTTGAAGACTTTTACAAGGCCTCAAGAGTATATTAAATGCATTTGAATATATATTTTTAAAAGGAGATCAAATATAAGGGGCAAGGTGTATGAGACTATTCCCGCATGGTATCCTTTCTACACAATCATGTTTCCCTAGACATATCAACAGCGATAAAAGATTAAAAGACTGGTTTTTAAAGCTAACATTACATATTATCACAAGAAAGCATACTCCACATAGATCTACATTTTAGGGTTTCATTACATATATAAAAGAAAACACAATAGGGTGTTTAGCCAAGCATGTTAAAGATAATGCATGAACACAATATCATAAACACGTAAGAGATTGAATGTTTCAAGATAATCTTACTTGATTAAAACATTAATTGAAGGAGTTACAATAGGGTTTTGAAGCCCTAAAATCGTCTAATAAGATGCCAAACGAACTAGGGTTCGTCTCCCTTTTTTACTCTAAAGTTACACACCTAAAAACCTAATTTCAGGTTTGTATATATAGAAAAATCGTTGCGACGACGTCGCGTTTTAATCGTGACGCTGTCATGAAAAAAAAAAATTCTAGATCTTGGGTTGGGTCGTGCGAGCTGACGCCGTCGTGATTTCTTGTGACACCGTCGTGGGATGAATTGTGACGGCGTCACGTGTATCTTGTGACGCTGTCTCCAGCCGTTGAGAACATAATCTTGAGAGATGTTGGTGTAGGTCTGTAGTCTTGTCCGTTTCTTCTCCAAATGAGCCTAAGTCACATGTATTTCCTCCAAATGCCTTCCAAATGCTAAATACCTAAAAAGGCACGATTAAGCACCTATTTTGGGCATAAATGCACGATTTAAGGGGTTAAATGACCCCGAAAAAGTCTATAAAATAACACCTCATCACTAAATTTGGTAGATATGTTTTGCATGTTTATATTGTGACGTCTTATCTTTATAAAATGCAAAAATGATTTAAATTAATATGGACTAAAAGCACATGATTAAAATGCTTATTGTGTATACTTTGCTAAATCATGGGCTATATACGTAAATTTGTAATTTCTTGCAATGTTCTATAACGCAGGAGTTTAGTGGTTTCCGAAATAGAACCCGAGACGAAACAACGTAAGAATAAACAGTTTTACATAAACGGTTTTAACAATATTTCAAGTAAATCGTTACTAGGGTTTATATATTTCCCGAGTAGAATTAACCTTATCCGTAGTAAGATCACTTATACTTGTAAATGTTGTAAACAAGGCAACCCTAATTTATAAATAGCATGTGATTTATAAAATGCAGGGATTTCTATTTATAGAAAGTTTATATTAAAAATAACTAGTGTTATAAGGTTGTATGCATGATTCCTTGTACAAAAAATTTGGTAACATTGTTTTTATCAAATTCTACCCTTAAAATTAAGTCATTTTCCATCCAAGTATGAAATCACTTGAGTTGTATTTTTACTCTAAAATAATTTTAGGTAAATTTACAAACAAGGTAATATAACAATTGTATGGTCAGACTTGAGACTACAAAATTACTGATTTGTATTGGACGACTTATATCGAGTATGGTTATTCTGAACTTCGACCCGAGGCATACGATGGGGTTAAACATGCTACTTGACATTGTAATTCCGGATTAGAATGCCTTGTGCCCCATAAAGGCTAAGAGTTGCACATGTTGGAAATTATCACACGCTGATTACCTTTTGAGTTTACCATTTCTAGTAGATCAAGTGCATTAATGGTAGAACATCAAGTTAAATCTTAGACTCTTGAGAAAATAAATTGTTTAATTTTTTTAAACATGGGTAGAGATTATTATCGATAATACTAATATTTCTGAACTTTTGATTGTTTTGTAGATGGCTGCTGCTGCCCAAAACACAAACAATATGACTATGAGGTTGTTTCTCCTGGCGGAGAAACTTACTGGTTTAAAATTCATAAACTGGTATCGCAATCTTAGGATTTTTCTCGAGAATGAGAAAAAGATAAAGTTTATGGAAAAGCCTATTGGACCCGCTCCTGATCCTGAAACTGTTAACCCTAACACTATTGACAAGTACTATGAGTCTGTCAATCTTGAGCAAGAGGTTTCATTTCTTATGTTATCTAGTATGTCTTCAGACC
>BQNB010171746.1:0-13532 GCA_026074375.1 Tanacetum coccineum
ATAAAACATAACGGGTTTGGTTGTACCCGATGAAGAACTTGACATCTAGCTTAGTGTCATAAAATAATGTAAGCAACATTATAAGGTTTTATCCGCCGAAAGTGAGCTTGTTGATTAATGAAGAAACTCTCGAGTTGGATACTAGGGGAGTGAAGTAGGGTGAAGAGGAGCTTCCTGACCGAACCACTATAATTCACTGTGTCCGGTTTGTATTTTCTTTTACCTTTCGCTTTACATATTTCTTTACATTTATCGCTTTACCTTTATATTTACATTGTGATCATGATTGCATGGATTGTTGTGTATATCATATTACTTATGGTTGTGTAGTTTTTTGTAGTATATATTGTGAGTGTGGTTGTATTGTTAGTATATGTATTTGTAATTGTAGATCTATAATCAACACTTCTCATATATCGTCAAACTTGATTGGCGATTTGATACAAAAGATTTAATGTTTTTAATTGGAAACGTATTCACCCCCCCCCCTTTACGGTTTCTATACACACATTATAGGAATATTATCTAGACTAATGCCATAATCTATGAGAGCTTGTTTCATCCATAGTTCTTGTTGGCATGCCTTTCCGACTCTTACATATTCAACTTTGGTAGTGGAAATAGCAAGAGCGGTTTGCTTCTTAGAGAACCAAGATGTTAAACAACATCCCATTAACGTATAAATACCGCTAGTGCTTTTTTGATCCACGTAGTCTCCCGCATGATCAGAGTCGGCATATACTATAGTGTTTATGCCGGACCCCTTAGGATACAATAATCCCAAGTGCGTAGTGCCTTTAATGTATCGGAAGATACATTTACCACTTCAAGTTGAGAGGTTTTGGGATCCTCTTGAAAGCATGCACAAAGGCAAACACTAAACATGATATCGGGCCTACTTGCCGTTAAGTATGATAGACTACCTATCATACCCCTATATTTGGTATTATCTACAGACTCACCTTCTTAGTCTTTCGTGAGTTTCATTTCCATAGACATAGGAGTTTTCATTGGCTTAGAGTCTTCTAATCTAAAATTCTTAAGCATTTCTTTTATATAATTTGATTGATTAAAGAATATGTCATCATCTAATTGTTTTATTTGTAATCCTAAGAAGAAATTAAGTTCGCCCATCATACTCATTTCAAACTCATCGTGCATGATTTTGGTGAAATCATCACATA
Source organism: Tanacetum coccineum (assembly GCA_026074375.1). Lineage (NCBI taxonomy): Eukaryota > Viridiplantae > Streptophyta > Magnoliopsida > Asterales > Asteraceae > Tanacetum > Tanacetum coccineum. The sequence goes on from BQNB010171746.1 coordinate 1,185, forward strand.
ATTCTTGATAAGTTGAGCCGAATATAATGTCGTCGACATATATTTGGACAATGATGAGGTTAGAGTCTTTATTTTTAGTAAAGAGTGTGTTATCTACCATTCCCATGGTATAATCATGTTTAATAAGGAAGGATTTTAATCTATCGTACCATGCTTTAGGAGCTTGTTTAAGTTCGTAAAGCGCTTTCTTGAGTCTATAAATATGATTAGGTTTTGCGAAGTCAATGAATCCCGAAAGTTGTGCCACGTAAACCTCCTCATTGATAAAAATTGTTAAGGAATTGTAACAACCCAAGTTTTACGATGCGTAGGACGATCGCGAATTTGACGTCATAATTATTATTATATAAATTCGTGTGAACGAATGCCGACATTTAAAATTTTATTTGTCGTAAATAATTATTTTCGTATTTTATTTCGAACGAAATTTAGAAAATTTTATTTTGATGTTTCGCGAGTCAACGTTTGACCGCGCGACCATTAAGCGTTTTGAGTATCGTAGAAATTTCGACGCACTTTGTTATTATTTTTATGATGATAATTTGTATTTTATCGTCCTCGTCCCGAGTTAGTCGAAACCGAGTCAAAACTTTATTTTTGACGAGAGTTAACATTTTAATAAAAGTTTTAAACCAAATTAAGTGTGACGGAAATAAATCTAGTCACAGAAGAATAATCCCGAGCCTTTGATCGGTTACATAACGAAACAAATAACCTTTGCACTGTTAGGAATACAAAATTCCTAGAAAAGTCTCGGTCACTTCATAGATATCGGTAGATAGCTCGTCAAGTAATATTTGGAAACTTACATAGGTAACTAGTCCAAGGTCCATGGAAAGCCCATGTAACCAAGGCCCATGTCCACCTTATGTAAGTATAAATACCCTCTCCACACATGGAGAGGGTGTTGGTTCTCTTTGTAATTTTCCCACATAGTTTAATCAACCATCCCATTTTTCCCTTTTTCCTTTCTCTCTCTACTTTCTCTCTCTAGTTCATCTTTTGTGTGAAATGAGATTTCTTCAATTGGTATCAAGAGCCATGGTTCTATCTTGGTTCCTTGAGTGATTTTGTGGCTTATTTTATTTTTATTTTTTTCTTTTCTCGTAACTTATTTTCCGTTGTGACGGCGTCACGTTGTATTTGTGACGCCGTCTCCAGCCACTGTAGAGAAATTCTTGAGCAATGTTGGTGTAGGTCCGTAGTCTTGTTCGTTTCTTCTCCAAATGAGCCCAAGTCACGTGTATTTCTTCCAAATGCCTTTCAAAATGCCAAAATACCTAAAAGGAACGATTAAGTACCTATTTTGGGCATTATACAACACGATTTAGTGAGGTTAAATGACCCCGAAAGTGTATAAATGACACCTCATTCAAATACCCATACTCTTGTGATTTGCTTATCTCAGAAAAAGGTTTTTTCTCCTATAAAATAACAAAATTGAAAGGTCCATTGGTTATTTTACCTACTCTTTAAAAGTATTTAAAACACAACCTTCTAGACCTCGTAATTAACAGCACGGAAAATATACACTAGCACCTCACGTAAGTGTTTGGGATTCTCTCTTTCTCTCGGGTGTATAATAAATTATAACATAAAAGGGGAAACAGAAAATCAACACTCATTACTTGTCATAGCATATAAATTACCATAAGCTTGGTACAGGGTCAAACCTCCACCGCTAGGTGCAAGCATTATTCATCACTATCTAAGAGGTCTTTTAAAGAGTTGTGGGGTGTAGGTGTAAGATAACATATAAAGGAAACGAAAACGGATGGGATACATTTAGGTGGCTTTGGGTGAATTTAGAGTGGAAGGGTTAGCTAATTATTTACACGAATACACTTTGGTATGGTTGCTAAGCCAAGACTCGGACGAAGATCTACAAACTCTACACAACTCTACATCAATCTCTTTCTTTTTCTTTTCTCTTTTCTCTTTTTTTATATAACATAATACATCACATGAGGTTTATAACACGTACCCCTACACTTGAGCTTTTTTACATGCTCGATATTTATAATCTAACTAATGACCCGTATTGAGGTGGATCAAAATAACATAGAGATCATTTGACAAACATATGGGGGTATTGACTTAACTTTTCTTCCCCATTCTTCTGCGAAATAAATACTACCATGAATCCCAATCGTCCCAAAACTATATTTACAAGGATAAGGACTTAGTAACAACGTACTCAATAATTAACTTGGTTTAAACACAATAATGTACTAAAGGCGAGTACATATAAGGTAGGCTAAGGGTTTTTGGGTGTAACGATTGGTTTAAGGGTGATAATGCTCTTCGTTAATAATCCGGAATCCACCAAATAAAACTATGAAAAAGGATAGCTCAGAAAGGGGGTTGTACTAAGGGGAATCTCTGTTCTAAAGATGAGTGCATGGCAAGGGTGTGGATAGTTATATGATCGAGGTGACCATCATGACAGTTACAAGTTTAAAACATGGGTTAATCTAAATGCCTCTTAACAATCAAATCCTAATACTTACTATCGTCTCGGGATGCATCACAAAAACAATTTTAGAAGTTAATATTCTACGGTACACTCTCAAAATCCAATAGTAACCAATACCATTATTTCCAGAAAAGGCTACGAAACCACACGCATACACATCCGTAATGACAGAATAGACACACATGATTACTCACTTCTTAACTCGAACAAGCTAAAGGTATAACATCTAAGGGCGAACCTCACATTATGGGGTGGAATTTGAGGGTTTTTTTGCTAGTCATATAAAGTGCAAATCCTTGAGACGCGGATTAATACTCGGTTTTCGTAAGTATGTGTCATAAAATATTTTAAATTTGGGTAAAAATCACCTTTTACGTTATGTTTTGTCATATTACCCATCATTTTAAGGAAAAGCAAATGGCAAATGAAAGAATAGTTTCTAAGGCTTATTCCCCCTACATTTAAGTTGAACATTGTCCCCAATGTTCTCTAGAAGTACCCGTTGAAACGAATAAAGGGAAAAGAAAACAAGAAAAAGAAACTAGTACTCCCCTGGTTTACTCAATAATGGAGAAGAAACATGCGATAACCGGTTAAATCGTCCTTCGAGAATCATCCAATGAAACTTCCTAAGAACTTTCAAGCTTCTTCTCATCAAATATAACCTATAATCAAAGACAAAGACATCTACACCAAGCGTAAAATGTGCGATAGACAAATATACAATATAAATTTAGGGTTCGACTCGATAGATATGATGAGAGAATTGTTAAACTCATTTGGTTTTTACAGGTTTATAACAGAAGAATACATATATTAAATATTATGCAAGTTTTATTTTCAAAAATAATTAAAAACTTTAAGTTTTCTGAACCTGGGCGTTTGACACCGTCAGGGTTTACGTGACCCCGTCACAGGTGTCGTGATGACGGTGTCGCGTGTTTATCGTGACGCCATCTCCACAGTCTGTGAAAACAAATTTTTTGTTTTTGATGAAAATTTCCTACACTTGATTCCATAAGTTAATTCATGTACAAATGGCTGCATAAAACCTGAGATTTAACAATTCAATCATATGACTCGAAACTGACGCGAATTAATCTAAACAATTCATTTAACATGTTTTAATTTAGCTCAAAAGCCGGATAAATTCCCCTACACTTATTGTTTACAAAATACCTTTGATTGCAATTAAGACGAAGTTAAAGACAATACAAAGCATGATTACAAGATAGTTCAAACATAATAAAAAAAATTATAGAAGAATAAAACACACATGACACTCCTAATTTGAGAGAAAAGTAAATTGGATTGCCTCCCAAGAAGCGCTTTTCTTTATTAACGAGTCTTGTAGCTAGACTTGAAGTCACGCGTTCTTACGTGACTTATCCTTCATCATCCATTCTTCTTAAGTATTCAGGTCCAAGCTCTAGACATTCTTTGTAAAATCCTATTATCTTGCTCATTACATACTCTACTCCTCTTCTCTTATCTTCATCGTTCCTAAGATAGGCTGATTTGGTATGCTCCTTTTCTAAGTCTGACAGTGAATCGTATTGTTCTATCTTATGGGGCATCTTATAGGTAGAATTCACGGTCCCATTAATGAATCTCACAACGCCTATTCCGTCCGAGCTAGGTCGTGGTTTGTAGGATTCCCTTTTTCCAAGTGTGGTCTAATAAGGTGCTTTCTCCTCATCTAAGTCTACTCCTTTTACACTGAATACTGACCTAGTGATGTCTTCTCCTACCGCTATTTTAGCCATCCTACAATCTATAACTGCGTTGGCGGTAGCTAAGAATCCTCTTCCTACCAGCAAGGGAGTTTCAGGGTCCTTCTTCATATCAATTACGTAGAATTCATTTAATAGTTTTAGTTTTTCTATGTGGACTTCTACGTCTTTCAAAATCCCAACGGGGTAGGATTTGGTTCCGTCAGCTAATCCAAATATATGGTCAGTCTCCTCTAATAGTCCGATGTTAAGCTTTTTAAAAAGGTAAAGTGGGATTATGTTTACGCACGATCCTAGACCAGCCAAGGTGTCAAAAGGTTTGAGTCCCCTAATCTACAAGGTAGCGTGAATAGTCTGGGGTCTTCCATTTTTGCAGGTACTTCTCCTAGGACAAATGCTGATCCGTTTTTGCCAAGTTCTAAGCTCCCTACGTATTTATCTAATATGGCGTTATAGATTGGAGCGTGAGGTAGGACTTCAAGAACTGGTAGGTTAAGATGAAAATCCTGGAATTCATCTTCAAGGGTTGGTTCGGGTTCCTCCGGTTGCTGTGGTTCGATTTCAACTACGGGTTGCTGCAGGTTTGTTTGGGAAATGGTTGCCTCCTTGAAATGTGCTTTGATAGCGTTGATTGAGGTGGACGGGTAAGAAGAGCATTGCAAGTCCATTGTTGGGTAAGAACGAGCAGACAAAACTGGATGAGTTCCTAGTTTCAGATTCTTAACCGTATCGCTAGGTAATGTGCCCGTTATTCGATCGGTGATGGCCTTCAACACAGTATCGATTTTGTTGGTCATCTCGCTTTGCTGTTGTTTGAAATCGGCTTCAAACTTAGATAGTCTAGCGTCTTGAGATGCCATGAACTCGGAAACCAGTCCTTCTATATTCGATTTGTTGTTAAAATTTTGAGGACGGTTATTGAAGGAGCGGTTTGGGATCGAACCGTTGGGTTGGAACCGGTTAGGTGGGTTTGAAAAATTATTTTGGGAATTTTGGGGTTGTCTCCACCTAAGGTTTAGGTGACTTTTCCATGATGGATTGTAGGTGTCACAAAGATTGTTTTGCTCGGGCTTGAAGGTATACCACTTACCTCCCAATTTATCGGTACGCGAGGACGCGTATTCAACAAAGGCTTGTTTAGGGTTTTCCATGCAATACTGAGTATCATGGGGACCACTGTAGATCTCACATGAGGTATTGATTTTGTTTACTTAGGTAGGTTGCGTCATAGCAAGATGAGCTTCATATAGAGTTGGAACTTGATTTTCTCGAGCTCGATTAGACCGGCGTCGGATGTACTCGGACATTTTGTGGCAATGCGTTTGACCTTGACCGGTTTGCGAAATCCCTTGGGTCGTTCCAATTTTGTTGTTCATAGAGGAGCGAGGTGTCCTCTAATAATGCTCAGGATATTCTTCAGTGTTGTAGGTCCACGAAGCTATGACCAAACGGCGACTTGGTCAATGGTTCGTCTTTGTGACGGGATTGACATGTCATAAAAATTTAGACTCTGGAGCCAAAGGCCTATGCCTTGATGAGGGAATTTTTGGTGTAGGTCCGTGAAAATGAGTCATGCTTCGGATAGTGATTCTCATTGATGTTGTTGGACCATCTACGAACTTCATTGCGGAGTTTGCGGTCCTTCCTGTAGTGGAAAGATTAATAGCAAGGGAATTCAGGTAGTAAGATCCTACCATGTGGTGATGGATTCTTGTTGGTAAGACGTTCAAGCCAGAATTCCTAGCTTGATCGCGTATGAATATTGAAAAATAAACGCAGCGCGTTCTTTCTTTATTTTCACATTAAGGTCAAGTGAGTACATAAAGCTTTTAGGAAAATCCTTGGGTTTGGTTGGGATCTGTGACAAACTAGAAGGGGGTGTAATAGTTTACCACTTTTAATTTAATGTTTGTGTTTTGTGTTTTTAAAAACTTTATGATATCGACATTTTTATGAAATTCAATACTTGCACAATATGAAAATATAAATAAGTTAGATCAAATAAAGAAATAAGAGTTATGAGTTGACAAGATCAAAACCACAACTACAAGATTTTAGTTGGTTCGGTTACGAAGGCTCCTCTTCGCACCATACTTCACTCCTCGAGCAACGTAACTCGATGTTTTCTTCTAGTCAACAACTCCCTTTATGGCGGTAGAAAACCGTCTCTCAACTCTTTCGCTTTTTTCAATTTTCCGATCATCTACATTAAGCTAGATGTTGAGTTCATAATTTTAGCTTAAGAACCTATCATTTCACGTACTTCTAATCGTCTTGTCTACTTTCTGTGAATTCACAACACAATATCATAACTACACAACTTCTTCACGCACTTAGTATTCTTCACCACACTACTTCTTTGCTTCATCTTTCTACTTTCACAACTTACTTTTAGAACTTGTTGATTTTCACGTTAGATTCAAACTATACTTACAACAATCACCAATATTATGTACTATCTACAAACTTTATAAGATTTACAAATCGTTTTTCAAGTATGATATGGAATTGACAACTAGTTTGTCAATAAACACTTGAGGTGTAATATTATCTCACTTGATGGATGGAAGTATTATCTCTATGCACTTGGAGGGTTTGAGCTTGGATCACTTAGAAATTAAGCTTTTATGATTAAATGATCAAAAGGATTTTTAATGTGATGTGTGGCTGTTTCGATCAGAAAAGATGAGTGCAAAAAGGTGAGAAATAGTGGGAAAATTCCTGTTATTATAGGACATTCGGTGGAGCGTCTACCTATGGGCGTCCCATTAAGATAAGGGGGGCGCCCTGTTTGTATTTAAGGGGGCCGCCCTAGACTAGGCGCTCCCCATTTTGTCCTTTTGTGTAGGGGGATTTTTCTGAACTTTTCTAGCTGTCTTTAGGTGCCGCTAAAAATTTGAATTTCAAATTGTTTATTTTGATAAAACTTTTCTTTTTAATTGTAAAAAATGTTTTGTATGGTTTTATAAAAATGTTTACTACATTTTATAAAAGTGTCGAGTTGATAATATTTCCTTTGTTCATTAAAAATGCAATAAGCATTTATTGATTCATTCTTTAAGTGATTTAGAATTTTCGAATGAAAATTTTCTATAAACTACTTGTTTACGTTTATTTACTATTGAATGTTTTTATATTTTGTGTTATCAACGAAAGATGTGAAAAATATTAATCAATGTTTTAGGCATTATTTTCTATCAACCAATCTCCCCTTCTTTTTGATGATTACAGAATTTAAACTCATTAAATATATACAATTATTTTAAACAAGTTATTTAGTGAGTTTTTATGTCATGTTTGTCTCCCCCTTTTGCTAGAATCAAAAGAGGTATCGTCGAGAATTGCTAGTAAAATGTGCGGATGGAATAAATTGCTCCCCCTTGGATGTGTGCTCCCTCTTCGTTCGAGGGCAACCAAGGAATCGAGCTATGGTTTCTTGGATACTATAAACGAGTTAGAACAATACAAATATTTTTTTACATGTACGCAAGAAGGAAAATTATGGCATAATAATTAAATGCAACCCAACATAATTCATCCAATTAAAATGTAAAGTATTGTGTGTGAAATACACTCGTGCATACAATAAGGTAATAACAATACATGCTAACATACTGTTGAAAATTTTAAATCTATAATAAAGTTCCTTATAACTAGTTATAGATCCATAGGACTTTGCTTGCGCAAAATGGTGGATGGACATTATTTAAGAAACTAAACTTAGTGTATGTTTTTGTTTAGGGAAGATGATGGTGGTGGTGGGATTGATTGGTTGTTGGTTCGTGATTATGAGACATATGTTCAATATATGAAAACATATATTGAAGTTCATCCCTTAACCCAAAAATGAGGGTTCGGTTATGGACACAACAAAGGCATGAATCACCATGCGCTTTGAGTAAATTCCAAGGGATGGGATGCCCAATGATGGGTGGAGAAAGTGATGGTGAGTTGTGATGGACATCTAGTGGAGTAATGGGTGAGAGTGAGAGGGTTATTTCCATTGAGGTGTGGCTTGAGATGTGAGTGTTGGTGGAGGATACTCTAGGTGGAGGTGCACATTGGGGAAGTTTAGTTACCCCATGGGTACGAGGGTGATGATAAGAGAGTTGGTGATTTTGGTGTGTAGTCAATGGATGAAGATGATGTGTCTTTGGTGGATGGTGTTTTAGAGGGTGCATTAGGAGCACTTGGTCATCAGACTTAAAACTTGGGAGATGGGATTGTAGTGTCTTCTTTTGTCAAGTCAATAAAGAGTTGTTTAGGTGGTATAATTGTGAATTTAGGTTTCTTGTTGGTTGTGCTAATGGGAAGCTCGAGGTGATGCCATGGATGTTGATAATGGTTGATGAATGATGAAGAAGATGGTGTATTGGAGATGATCATTTGGAGGGGATTTATGGGAAGAAAATGGTTTGAATATGGAATGAGTTTGAACTAGTTTAAATTATTCCAAATTATGTTCGAGCATTATGGGCAAAGATAGCTGAGACTAGGTAAAAGAGGGTCAAAAAGCAAGAGAAATATTGTTTTACCAGTGATCTGCTAGGGCGGTCCCCTTAATTAAGGTTCGGTCCCCTTAAAGATAAGGGGGCCGCCCGTTATGAATTAAGGGGGGCCCTCTGCTGGTTTCCATTTTTCATAGAAAAACGATTTTTTTCAGAATTTTTGTGAGAGTATTTCTGTTTTGGTGGTTTATTTGCAGCAAGCCCTATTGAGTTTTATGCAGCCAAATTTTATATATAACAGTAATAAACACATTCCAAATCATGAAACCATTGTAGCATTAGTAGTCCGATTAATAAAACAACCCAAAGGTTTAAACATTATCATAGCAAATCAAGTATCTAAGATAACAACACCCAAAGTCTTTCCGATAACAATCTGATATTCACAACACGAGTTGTTTAGAACTTTACATAATAATAAGTTAAAAATTGTCTTAAACACCTTTAAGCTATCTAGTATATTTCCTCTTCATATGTCTCACTTCTTTCTTTTTTGACTAAAAACGCCTTTAGTGCCTTTCCAAATGCTTTGAACCATCCGCCGCAATTCCTCATGCATTCATTGCGTTGGTGAGCCAAGTGGTTGTTCGTGAAAGTGAGTTATCATCGGTTTGTTCGGAAGAGAAGGCATTTGGTAGTTTTGGTAGTCGAGTGGATGAAGAGAGTTAATATGGGTGGTAGAGATGAGTCTTGCTCGATGAAGTTTCGATCTTTCATTCATCTTCATCCATCGTGTTGGTGAGATGACGTCCTTGAGATGAGAGGTTTGGTAACAGAGATTGAGAACGCTGTGCACTTGCCACGTTCTACTTCGAGGTCGTCGAGTTTGTCTTAGGGCAAGAGGACGCATGACTCGCTCAACAATCTCATAGGTGCCATTATTAAGATGAGGATACGTTCCATGACGTATCGAGTAAAGACAGTTAAAACCAATGTCTTATGCGTATGATTTGCGGTTGGAGTAGCTTGGCACATTACGATTCTTTTGGACAAAAAATAAGCAAAGGATTGTATTGATTCTTCTGGCAACAACACACATACAAACATGTGAGCAACGGCAACGCGGGGAGACGGTCCCGATGTCACTCTAGTCCCGAAACTTATTCCTCTCGAAATGAGTTATTCCCCATTTGCCTTCATGTCGGGGCTTAAGTTCTTGGTGTGTCATTTGATTTAGATTGTAGAGCGACTGTTTGACTTTTAAATGTTCGTTACCACGGACTCGTTCCGAGATTCTAAAGAAAGTCGATGAATGTCATCGGTATTAGAAGATCGGTGCAATATGGTCCCCTCGGTTCTCGTGAGAATATTCAAGAGATGTAGTGTCCCTCGTTTATAAAAACGAGCTTGACCATTGTATGGATATTTTGATGGATTTGACCAGAATTAAGAGAGAGTGAGAGTTATGAATTCTCGTGTTGAATCATAAAAGAGATGACTAGATAGTCATAGTCATCGGTTATGCTACTATGATTGAATTATAGGAAGTCTAGAATAAATCTCGGAACAATCGTTCATTTATTGAAAAGAGACTATTGAAAGGCGAATGTTAGTATAAGACGACGCATCGATATGGTTGGATTTCGTAGTAGGCTTGATCAACATCACGACCTTAGTGCAATGTTGGGTTTTCAATAGGTTTTGTAGATTGGGAAATTGGTAAGGGGAGTGCCGGGAACTTTTGGAACTACTCTTAGGTTGTTGGATTTAGTGCGTGAGATATATTCTTCTTTTTCGGTGGTAGTAGCTTTTGGCATTTTTGTCACCTAAACAAGTCAACAACAATGTCAAAAAAAATGCAAAAATAAAAAGAGTATGTAAGAAAAATACTATATGTGGAACCAAAATTACTTCGACTCTAAAAAATAAAAACCTAAGAAGTAATTTTTATGTTCCTTAGTTTATTTTTAACTCAACTTTAAGTATTGACAAATGTATACATTAGATTGTATATTTCGTCAATTCATGTGAGTTTGTTTGCAATTGGCTTATCACTGGTAAAGTACTTATTTTGACTCAATTTTTTTATTAATTCGTGATAAGCCAAACGCTCCCTTATGGGTAGAAATCTTATCCAATATGTCAAAATATATATGAATTGTATATTTTGATGACTCACACTAGTTTGTTATGTGTTTATATACGTGATAAAAATGTAGTGATAGCCATCTTGACTCTAAACAATCATCCTAGGAGATGAAACAAACACTCTTTTATTTTTATAAAATTTTACTCGTTGATTTGAAAAATATGTTGGGAATTATATTTGAGTTGATAAGAAAAAACATATGAAAGATAAAAGACTTAAAAGACAAAGGAGGAATTCTTCAAAAGATGGAAGATTTTGAAGATTCTGAAGATAAACTTAAATGATTAAAAGATTTATTAATATCTTTATTTGTTCTTATCATTTGTAAACCTAATATCTCTATTATATAAAGAGATACATGTCATTAGGTTTAGGTGTACAATTCGTGAGTTCCTGTACCTAAACGTGTGGGTGTATATTCCAAGCGTAGAGATGTAGACGCCATATGTATTTTAGCCTCAAGGATCTTATGATTCCTGTTACAGTTCATTGATGTAACCGTATTATTCTAATCAAATAATATTGGGGCTTGGAATATTTGGTAAAACCTTGTTTATAACATTATTCTTTATGTATTAATTTCTATGTGCAAATATGTTATCAATGTTATTATATCCTAGATGGCTTAAACGGTCCTAGAAGATTATCAACGATTATTTAATCTTCACAATTGGCATCAGAGCCACGGGGCTCTTGATCTAGGATCAACAGGGTTTTATAAAATAGAAAGTATGGTTTTCATGTTACAGTTTACACGTCCTTGGTGCTTTTAAATATATCAGATCTTTAGATGTGAACATTCTTAGTTCGTGTTTGGCTATGAAGAAACCCTAATGAGAAGATGCGAATACAATCATCATAAGTTGTCATTGGATCTGATGGTGTACAACAACTATGAAACACTCCTGTTATGCTTTCACTTTTTCTCATATTGTTCCTGATGATTGGCTTTGGTAAGTGATGGTATTGAAATCTTCATAGAAGATTGTTAGAAGTTTAAATGAAGGTTTTGTTCTTAAAAATCAGACGACACAAGGTTTTTATGTATGAAACAACAGGTTATATAAATAAGAACAATAACAACAGATTTCTCACTGATGAAGAAGGTCTACTAATGTTGCGTGGGTTTATCAGAGACGGAATCACAAAAACCCTAATCTCATTCTTAGGGTTTTTGGTACAATCGCAATAGGGTATTGAAGCATTCAAGATTCTGAAGAAGGATTAAGCAGCAGATATAGCAAAGGTTAGGGTTTCGTTGGTGTTGAGAGTGGGATGCGTGTTATGTACTGCTACTGGGTTAAAAGAGATAGAAGCAGATGTTTGGGTTTTTCTAACCCACAACTCAAGGTTTGGTTTTCATAGTTACTATTGCTATCTATACACTTAATACTGCTACAGATTTGAATACACTCGTGTATTAGTGCTGCTTGATGAATCTGACGTGAAGAGGAGTTATGATATTGTCATAATAATATGGGATATGATATGCTTATATCTGTATTTGTTTTGGTTTGGATCTTGTGATGGGCCTGATCTTAA
>BQNB010171747.1:0-13531 GCA_026074375.1 Tanacetum coccineum
GTTTCATTAACTAGAGTTACCTCAGCATCTGCATCAATATCTTCAATGCACCTCCCCTGTTTGGATGCATCTTCATGATCACCCAAATTCTCCTGATCTTTAGAGGATTCAACTCTCCTAGACATACCAACTTTCTTGAGTCTCTTCTAACCTGTAGTTCTTGACATCCCCTTCCTTTCCAACCTTTGGACCCTCTTCTTCAAAGCAGCAATCTCCTTTGCTTGAGCATCCTTTGCTTTTTCTAAATCAAGAACCTGTGCTTGTAATTTGGTACATAAAATCATCAAATCATTTAGTTGCATGTTATCCTCACCACTAGGTTGTGGATCATTAGAAGGTGTTGGTACACTTTCCTCATGCTCTGTCTCATCTTAAGGAACCTCTGCCTCCTTTCTCTGTCTCCTCTTAGACTTTTGTTTATGCTTGGGTTGAGAGGATGTAGATGGTTGATCAATAATGGGTATTTGAGCAGAATCAGTTAGAAGATCTGAATCCTCACCCACTTCCTCAGAAGCTTGAACCATCATAGTATCAAATAAAGGTGTTTTTTTCCCAGAAAAATCCTTACCAGCTCTCTTCATATTAGCAAAAACTTTCTTTGTGTGGAAGGGATTAACAAAGTTCTTCTTATGATGTGACATATCTCCAAGCTGTTGATTAATAAAAACTTGTAGAAAACGTGAATACGATCTAAGTGTTTTACCATAGCATCAAAAATATACTTAGACAGATTAAAATTTTGATTTGTTGCCAAGCAGATGATCAAAGAAGCCATTGTAGTACTGAACTCATTCCATGCAGTGGATTTGGCACTAAGGCATTGTGTAATAGTGTGAATGAAATACTTCCATTGTGGTTTTTGAGAAGGCTTTTCATACCCCATACGTGCCAGTTCTTCAAAAATAGTAGCAGTTGGCAGACAATCAGTACCTTCTGCATTATCCAAGTGAAGATCACTCCTAATGCTTGACTCCGTAAGGATAACGCTCTTTTTATCAACTAGGGCTTGTAACTGACGCACTCCATTAACCATTTGTACCTTTGCAGTTGCCCAAAATTGTTCAATACAAGATGTGTAGATGACTGGATTGACTGTTAAAGCATAATGAACAGAACTTGCTTTCAGGAAATCAATAATCTCTGTAAACCCATCACTTTCTACAGGTTTTTCTAAGAACACGACCACATTGTGCGTTTCAGCAAACTTAGGGCTCGACATAATGATGATTTTGATGATCAAAGATGAAAATTAAGTTAGGGTTTATGATTATAGAGTGTTTGAATGATTGAAATCAAATAAAGAAGTAAATGAAACCCTGAATCGAAGTATTTATAAAATCACCCTCATCAGCAGGAACTTGAACTGGCAGCATTAACATATGTCTAACAGCATTAACTGAACCTAACATAAGCTTAGCAGTATTAATGTATATCAGCAGTAGAAACTGTATGCTTAGCAGCATTAACTTCAATACACCAGTAATTACCCAAATTTCATTCCAAAAAGCAATTTTCATCATCAAATTTGATTCTCACAAGCTCTCTTTCTGTTTTTATGCTCACATTATCTCTCAATTCTTTTTGCTCACATAATCACTCATTTTTGTTTTTATGCACACATCTCTCTTTCTATTTTTAAGCTCACTTAATCTCTCATTTCTTTTTGGCTCACCAAAACACTCTTTCTGTTTTTATATGACAGTTGTGTACAAAATTTCATCAATTCTAATAGTTCCATACTGTCCTCCCCACTTCCAAGTGTGTAACCTCTTGAGAGAGGTGGATCATTGGACTGTTTAGATGTAATCTCAAACCTAGTTTGAGCATCCACATCCCCCAATATGGTATCTTGGCACCTGGGACCACTACCTGAACCAATTCCCTAAGGAGTTAATTCATTAAGTGTTGCCATGGATTGGGTCTTATTTGATGTTACCACTGTCCTGCTCTGCTTCTAAGCTAGAAGCAGTAGTGGCAGCCCTTTCCATTCTATCACCCAACTCCTTATGGACAGCCTCATCACCAACCTTTTTCAGGGGGACCACTAGACTGAGGTATCTTGGTGTCCCGGCCTCTTTTGACATGCCTAGATGCTTTTGATTCTTTTAATATACTTTTGATATAACATATCCTTCCATCCATACTTTGAGTGTATAAATAAGTAGCCTCCCCTCAAACAATGCTTCAAGAGATAGGAATTTGCTCAACAGTTGTAATTTTGCCTCTCATGTTATCTCAACAACATTAACGTTTGTCTGACAGTAGTAACAAAAGTCTAGCAGTATTAACTATGTCTTCAATAATTATACAACAACATGCCTCTATTCATCACAAGCACACTAGAAAAGACTAAAGAACATATGAAATTCAGAGGATCCCTATATATTATGCATACCGCATGAATAGAAAAAAAACAAACGCACTTAATGAGCCAAATGTCTGAGCGCGTCTGAATGAGTCAGATTAAGAGGTTGTTAAGAGGCTCTTTTTAAAAAACAAACACCACCTTAGTCCATAGCACAAAAATACAAAATCCAAAGTATGTTTTTCTTGACAGCATTAAGTATGACTAACAGTTTTAACAAACAGTCTTAAATATAACTAGCAGTTTTAATTATACTTAGCAGTACTAATTGACAAGACTAACAGTTTTAACCCTTTACAAAACTTTTACAAAAACATAAAGAGATTTAGACATTTAAGGATTAAGCATTCCAATACTTGAGACCAAGTACTGAAACCTTCCAGCATCAAAACCTTTTGTAAGAAGATCAACAACATTATAATCAGTATGAATTTTAACCATTTGTATTAACTTTTTAGCATTGCAATCTGTTATAAAATGATGCCTAATCTCTATATGTTTTGTTTTAGAATGTTGAACAGGATTTTCAATTATGCAGATAGTACTGTTATTGTCAATATTAATGACAGTGTTCATGAAATTGTACCCATAATCCAGCAATTGGTTTTGAATCCAGAGTACTTGTCCACAACAACTAATAGCAGCCACATATTCAGCTTTAGTTGTAAAAGTGGCAATCTCATTCAAGAATTCAAGAATGAAACAAGAATGAAACAAAAGGACTAAAATCGTCATTCAAGAATTCTACAAGCTGGTAGAGAATTATTGAAGATTTAGTCAAAGATATCAAAAGATCTCCTTATGAAAAAAGAAGATAACAGAAGATCAAGTTAAATGTTTAAAAGATTTATGTTTATCTCTTTGTAAAACCTATTATCTCTAGTATATAAAGAGATACAGGTTATAGGTTTTAGGCATCCAGAAAAGTGTGTGTTCTCAATGAGAGTCGACTAAAGAAAACGTGTGTGTGTACACGTTTGTATAGTTAGTAGTAGACGTCTATCTAGAGTTTAACCTCAAGGTAATCAAGGTTTTCCTTGATCACTGTTACAATTCATTGATGTAACCGTATTATCTTGATCAAATAATATTGGGGTTGTGGTGAATGTTTGGTAAAACCTTGTTATGATAATATTGATTCTATGTTTGAATATTCAGCCTATGTTATCATTATCCTAGATTAGTTCTTAACAAACTAGAGCTACAACGATCTTTTAGGTTTTCACAATTGGTATCAGAGCCTCGGGGCTCTTGATCTAGGATTAACAAGGTGTTATTGTGTCGTGATATGAAGAAAAGATGGTATGAATTTTCTGTTTTGGAGTTTGTTTAAAATCGGTCCAATTAGAGTTTTTACTAAACCCTAATTCAGTAAAACAGAAGACACAAGAGATCAAGAGTATTGGCTGTGGATCTATATGCTTTGAAGTGTTTGATCTTTTGGATCCACGTTGTAATGACAGTGCACCAGGTAAATCCTTTGTTTAGGTTTTACTTTTGTCTTGATATAATTCTAGGGTTCGCTGTTCATAATGAAGAGATGATGTTCGTTTATCATCACCATGATCTTTTTGTTGCTTTGATTGCTACACATCTGTTATCACGCATCTATTGGATCTGTGTTTGTATATAAGGTTTTGATTTGTGTGGCTCTAATGGTTGTGTTTATTTGGTGATGATGAATTCACGTGTGTATAATTAGAAAATGTACGTGAATATACTTGGAAGTTAAAACTGTTTGATGGACGTGAAAGCTTATTGGGCTCAAAAGAATTAGTGACACTTTCTTGTTGATTAAAGTATCACAAAAAGTATGGGAGGAAGGAGGAAGTAAGTACTGTTCACACATGACTTAATACTGCTATTGTGTACATGTATATTTTTTGGTACTTCTGCTAGAAACATGCTTAGTAACTGTTATTAAGGATGTTAGATTACTGTATTTGGTTCAAAAGTAAGCTAGTATTGTTCGCTTCATGCTTTTGGGTTCAAGGTTTTTGTGTTGCTCGTTGTGAAAAATGTTACTACTATTAGGCATGTATGTGGTTTACCTAATATGTCGAAACAACAGTAGCAACAATCGATGGTTTGTGTTTGATATCTAATGGGTTTTGTGATAATGTTATGGGACGTCATGGGTTTTTTAAATGTTGGTGTATTGGAAGCAGAATTGGAAGCAAGACCTCTTCTAATAAAGATGTAGGAAGTACATGCATGATTGTTGTGATTCGATGTCATGAGAAGAAGTGGTGTTTGTACTGCTTAGACTTAATGCTATCCAAATGCTTAATGCTGCCAATTGGTTATTAGCACTGTTAACAGTATTATGTTAATACTGCTATTGGGCCCCGAGAAAAATTAATACTGTTAATGTTAGCCGATATCGGATAATGAAGGATTTTTGTTCTCGGCTATCAGAAGATCTTGGACAGAAGGGAAAATACACACAAGTCATAAGATTTTGGTTTTTGGTTTTAATGTTCTTAACAGATTACAAAGGCTCGTATTTATTGGAATAATTAATTGATTACGAAGAAGATTATTTATCACTTATTTGATGATGAAGTGGAATTATTTGGGTTTGTGTTCTTATCATATCCCAAATGGTCTTACCAATATTTGGAGGTAACTTGTTCGTTCGTTAAGAACGGAAGTTACGAAGAATTGACAAATCTAGCAAAGGTGTGTGATCTAACTTATGGTACTCAATGCTCACATTTGCTATCACTTTGGTTATGTGTCTCATAGAAGATGAGGATAAATTGTTAAGAGATTGCGGTCTCCCTATACATTGGTTTTGGGTATACGTTCGAAGTTACGTGGATAGTGCAAGATATAAGACACAAGTTTGGGTTGTTCTACTTTAGCATCAAGTTCGTTATACTTAGTGTTCTTCAATGGTATCATTACATAGAGCCTACAAGAATTGAAGATTCAAAATGGTTACCATAATTGTGGTTTCCAGGAGAAGCTTCAATGTTAAAAATGTTTAACGCAATTTTATCCTACATCGAGGTGAATGTTTAATACTACAAGCCTTTGTTGACTACGCTAAGTTGGTCAGTTTCTACTGCTCAAGTTTATTTTTCTTAAGGTGGCGTAATGAGGGGCAATTGTGTGGTCATTGGAATACTTGGATTAGAAGTGTAATATTGGTTCGTAGTTGTGAAGATCAGAGTTGCATACTTTAGTCTCCTATTTGATATTGACAAAAAGGGGAATAAGATTTGATGATTTGTAACTTGTAGATCCTTGGTAGCTTAAGGGGAAGTTTTCATTCGTATATTAACTTCAGGGGAAGTTTGTGCTTATTTGGTTTTGTCATTATCAACTATGGGAAGATTGTTAGGAATAATATTTGATGTTGATAAGACAAAACAAGAATTAAACAAAAAGGAAAGCTAAATCGTCATTAAGAGCTTCTACAAGCTGGTGGAGAATTATTGAAGATTTAGTCAAAGATATCAAAAGATCTCCTTATGAAGAAAGAAGATAATAAAAGATTAAGTTAAATGTTTAAAAGATTTATGTTTATCTCTTTTTAAAACCTATTATCTCTAGTATATAAAGAGATACAGGTTATAGGTTTTAGGCATCCAGAAAAGTGTGTGTTCTCAATGAGAGTCGACTAAAGAAAACGTGTGTGTGTGTACACGTTTATATAGTTAGTAGTAGACGTCTATTTAGAGTTTAGACTCAAGGTAATCAAGGTTTTCCTTGATCTCTGTTACAGTTTATTGATGTAATCGTATTATCTTGATCAAATAAATTGGGGCTGTGGTGAATGATTGGTAAAACCTTGTTCATAACATTGTTCTTTATGTTTTAATTCCGCTGTGCAAAATATGTTATCAAGGTTATTATCCTAGATAAAGTTCTTAACAAACTAGAGCTACAACGATCATATAGGTTTTCATATACATTGTATTTTTCATACGTTTTTGGTTATTTGGACTTGTTTTTATGATAGAAAAGGTATGTGATTTAACACATACCAAGCAACAAATATCTTTAATTCATTCGTCCGGCTTCAAACCAATTA
Source organism: Tanacetum coccineum (assembly GCA_026074375.1). Classification (NCBI taxonomy): domain Eukaryota; kingdom Viridiplantae; phylum Streptophyta; class Magnoliopsida; order Asterales; family Asteraceae; genus Tanacetum; species Tanacetum coccineum. The sequence continues at coordinate 6,408 of BQNB010171747.1, forward strand.
TCATGCATACCTAATTAAACAAAAAACAAACTTAAGCATTTGGTCCCTAATATCTCATGGGTCCATATATGTTATTGTTGTACATTCCTTACATTTGTTGCATTTGGTTGGGATATTGAAATGGAATACAATTTCACATATGCATGTATCCTTATGTTTGATTATTACTTCAATTCATGGGATAATAATTTCGGTAGTTAGGTCCACTATAATTTCTTCTAGGTTGGCGTGTTTTAGATCTAGGTTGAGAAGAATTTGTTCTTCTAGGTGGAGGTATTTTAGATCTCGAATCGGTTTTGACAAATCCTAAACCATTCTTAAGTGATGATCTAAGAGGTTATCTTATGGTGTTTTCAGTAGCCTTTTATATTACTTTCTTCCTAACAATTACAAAATCTGACCGAGAAGAAGTTGTGGGCTTAAAAACATGGTATGTCCCATTTTGGCCAATTGGCGGATCCACAGATCCTTGGTTTAAGGATTTGTCTTCTTTATCGAAGGATCCGTCCCCAACCAAAACTTTGGCGAACTTGACAAATTTTACTTGTTTTGTTCCGCTTATTGATGCTCCATTTGTATTAAATCCTATACCTCATTTACTATTAGGTGGCCTTTGAGCATTTAACATTTCCTTTAGTGAATTAGTACTTTGTTCAAATTTAACAAACTTAGACGCATCATTAACAAGTTTAGCTTAAGATTATTTAAGTTTATCATTTTCTAAACGAAGTTCTTGACATGACTCACATGAAATGTCAATAGCTTTGTTTTTCTCATGTCTCTTAATTTTCTTATTTAACTCAATAATTTTATTTTCTAAAAGACTTCTTTTAGTTTTTAAAATCTTTTTCTTGTTAATGATTTTTAAGCTAATTTCACATACGTTATCATACTCAATATGCATAGCATCATCATCTAAGGAAGAAGCATTATCACTATAAAGATGCGTCAAGAGTTACCACATTTGACGATTGATCCGTGAGACAAGTTTCTTCGTTAGTCTTCTCGTCGTCTTTATTTTTGCTATCACTCCAAGAACCCCCGATAAACACCTTTTGGTCTGTGTTCCATGGAGGTTTTGGACAATCGCCAGTGAGATTATTCGGATCTCCACATCTACAATATTTTCGATCACTCTTGCCTTTTTTTCATCCCTTTTCCGGAATGACTTCTATTCGTCACGTGGTTGTCAAACGAATTAACCCTTTCTTCTAAAGAACTTCTTGAAGTCTCTTACGGCCATAGCATATTCTTCGTCTTCATTATCGGATGTCTATGTTTAATCATCACTAGACTCTTTCTTTTCTTTTAAGGCAATGAACTTGATCATTTCCTTCTTGCATTTGTAAATCTCAGAATCCTTTTCCATGATTACCTCATGTACTTTTAGATTACCGATAAGCTCATCTAGAGCTAGTGATGACAAATCTTTTGATTCTTCAATCGCGACGACCTTTGCTTTCCATTTCAGATGAAGATCCCTAAGAAACTTCCTAATATTGTTCATCTTGTTGAACAAGAAGATCAATTTTATTATCTTTGACTTGGTTATTACCTTGATGTGTGATTAACAGCGATTGCCAAATTTCTTTATCCGTTTTACACATAAAAATTCTTTTGTATTCCTTTAGGTAAAATATTGTAAAGAACCATTTTAGGCTCATTATTTTTAGCAAGTTTCTTTATAAGAGTGTCATCTTGACTTTTAATAGGAACTACCTCAAGAGCTTAAGTAGTCACGTTTTTTACAACCGGTGGAAAATCACCATTAATGATAATATGAAGATCTAAATCTTTTGATTTCACATAAGTTTCAAATCTATTTTTTAAATAAATAAAACCATCACTTTCAAATAGTGATGGCCTTTGCATAGATTGTCCTTTTTTGTAGTTTTCTAAATGCACAGATCGATTCAAGTGTTACAATTTTTTTTTAAATCTTAGTGAGCGTGGCTCCTAATACCAATTGTGGAAAACTAGAAGGGGAGTTGAATAAGTTTTTCGTTTTAAAATTAAAACTTAAATTTGCTTTCTTATGTGAACTTAATAGATATACAAGAATGTATATGACAACAATACAATAAATGAATAAGTAAATACAATTTGTAAGTAAGTAAAGAGAGGAAAGATCAAACCAAAGACACGATGATTTATAGTGGTTCGGTTATGAAGCTCTTTTTCACCCTACTCCACTCCCCGAGTACCCAACTCGAGAGTTCTCTTAACTATGTCAACAAGCTCCTTTTAGGTGAAGAAAACCGTATAACGTCGCTTACACTTTTTCGGTACAAAGCTAATTACCGAGTCCTACTTCAAGGTAGAACCAAACTAAACTTCACTATGTATTTTAAGCCTAAAATACTAACCAATCATACAACTATGATTACACACACTTTAATGAATGATGGTGGCAGTAAATATCACAACAATGTGATGACACAACTAAACTAATAACACTTGAAGCTTGGAGATCTTCTTTGTGTTCTTCACTTGAAAGTGGATGTAATGAATTATACAACAAGTGTAATGATCAAAGAATGACTAAATATGAATGTATGCAAGAGAATAACTAAGTACACTAGAGAGAGAATGGGAAAGGGTGATTTGAAATAAAAACATTTGTCTTCTATTTATGGATACAAAGGCTGATTCAAATATGCATGACCACATATCCTTCAACGAAAGATCCGTCTTTGTTAACGAAGGATCCGTCGGATGCACTAGCCGATTTTTTATCGTTTTTTGGTTAACCAAAAATGTTTTCAAAATCTCCTAATTGTACTTAAAGTGTCTGATTTAGTACAACCTTCTAGATACAAAATATTTCTTATCAATAACATGGAATGATTTGTTAGATTTGGAAAGATTTTTATGGTTAATCCTATTTTGTCTTATTCACTAATGCAACTAGTTAATTGTTAAGTAGGTGATTACTTGAAATCATTTGTTTAGTAGAGATGTAAGCAAGCTTAATGAGTTTATGCAATGATTAAACTATTATGCATGGCAAAATATTTTCTTTGATCATTATCCAAGTTTTATAATATCGTATTCATACCTTAAGTGATTTTTCGTCGGGATAGAAACTTACGACTAAATAATTGTTTACATAAACTTTTACGTTGTATGAAATTATATTTGTTATTATTAAAACACAAAAGATCGTAAAATATAAATATTGTTTTTACGCGAATATTTGTATTAACAAAGAGTATAGGTGTCGTGGATTCACAACTGGACGTACGAATGGTATAGACACCCCATCCCGAACCAGTATATATCGTGGTGCGAATCTCTCTCTATCTAGTTCTTGGTTGTGTTGTAGTTGTTTGATTGTTTCACTACTTGGGTTCTTTGAGACTTGAAATTTTATAAACTTCAAAGAAGTCAAAAAGACCGTATTCACCTCCTCTACGGTTCTACAAACACCTACATCCACAACCATGCAGCCACAATCTAACACTCTTATAATAGTTAAAAAAATTCTCAACAAACTAACTACCGCATTTTACTGTTGCAAACACCTATAGTGCAAAGATACAATATTTACTTACAAATTCACAACAATTAAAAACCAAACGTAACTATATACATATATTAACATTCATGCAACCACAATTTTGATCACCATTTTCATTTTTCCAAAATTTCACAAATACCTCAATACAGTGATCTTCTAAAAACATGGTATGATTTAACAAACAACCTAAAACATATCACGTTATTCATATGTATCAAAAGACAAAAGAAAAACAACACTAAAACGAAGGACATACCATCCATAAGAACAACTACCAACCAACTTGTAGATTATAAGTCGAGCAAACGTTGCTGGAAATTTCAAGACGACATCATTTGATCGCCCAGCTAAGGACGATGTCAAAACAGGGTTAATGAGCTTAGGTTATGCATGAAGGTTGGTAGAAACCACCTTTATAAACAATGTTTAAGAAAAATTATTATAAGAAAAGCAAAACAAAATGACGTCGCATAGTTTAAACGCATTTTCAAAAGAAACAAATCCTTCCCAAACGACGTTGTCTCACCCCAAAACGAGACCGTTTAGCCCAAGTCCACTCACATCTGGCCCAAACCAACACTTAAACGACGTCGTTTTTGCATGCTCAAAACACAATCGTTTGTTTTGCTATTAAATAAATGGGTAACGGTGACTTCGGTCATCCCTGCTACATCAACGGCAACTCAGCTTTCTCTCTCTAAGACCAAATGCATTACCAAATGATCGTAATAGGCCGACCACGATCACCATAAAAGCACACCCCACAATTTTTTTAATAAATAAACACCTACACCCAACACTCACAAACAATTCGGTCGATTAGGCGACCAAATCTTCATTTTTTTGGATGGGGGACACGTTAGACATTGCATAAGGGGGGGACGCGCTCCATACCTCGACCGACCACTTTCGCGACCTACCATTACGAGCAATCTAAGGGTTTTGGTTAACAAGATGTAGTATATTACATAGTCAAAAATGAATAGTTATGATTAATTGATAATTATAAAAAGATAAGTACAATTCCAAAAAACGCAACAGCACAACAAACAATTAATTCAGTTATTTTGTATCGGTACTACTATTGGTACCCATGCATCTTTTTTTTGTCATTATTATACCGTTTTGACATGTCTGTTAACAGTATAACATAGTTTTTATTAGTTTAATACTTTGGACTTGTTAAACTTTATATTTTTTGTTCTGTATTTTTCGCTTCACAGTTTTCTTCAATATCATTCAAAAAAGTCTACCTTAACGACAGAAAAAAGGATTGATCAACATCTCTATCTATCTCTGAGATGTTTGGATTTTTTAAAACTCCATAGACATGCATTTACATATAGTATACTACCTAATTACCCTATTTCCTTTAAGTATAAAACAAAATTATATAATGAAAACCCAAAAACATGAGAAGATATCACAAAAATATTTTTAGACCAAACGATATGGTGACATGAGGCCCTTCGCCGTTCTGACGTGGCTCTCGCCACACCCTCGGCACCACACCCACCTAGCTCGCCACTCTTCGCCACTTGTTCCCTCGTCGGGATAGTGAGCCACAAAAAGACAAACAACTTTTTCAATATAACCGTTGTTAAAGCTGAAACTAATAACCCTTTTTTCTTTTCTTTTCTTTTTCTTTGATTTATAAAAATAGGTTGTGTGTGTTTGTGTATAGTGTGTGTGAGTGTGTGTTTATGAGGAAGAAGAGGCAAATTTTTTTATTTTTTTTTGTGTGGATCTAGTGAGGATAGGCGTTGGGATACTAATTAAATGGGTTATACTTATTAAGATTTAATTATTGAAAACCCATTGCCATCTTGGGCTTTATATGTTTGATCGTGCATAACAGGAAAGAAAAAAAGAAAAAGAGGCTTTGTTTGGGCCTTGTTGGTTTTGGTTTGGAGTTTGGACGAGCAAAAGACAGGGATTTATATCCCTATATAACATATCAATCGGTAGTCAAGATTTTCATATACACGCAACTTATATATTTTTTAATATTGTTTTATAGTAATTTTAAATATGTTGTAATTATTTGAATGAAATAAAATTTATTTTGTTTTGAAAAATGGAAAAGAAAATAAAATTATGGGTGGTGAAGCCAAAATGAGGTTGGGAGTATGTTATAAGTGAAGGGGTATTTTTAAGTGAGAGTGAGAAGCTGACGTGATACCCCGTGAGACCAAAATGAGGAGATGTGGTATGTCACCACACCTATTGCTCTTGGAGGATCTTAATAACCTATCCATTTGTATACTATACTCAATGGCGGATTTTAATAGGGGAAGGGAGGGTCCCCCCCTCCCCCTCCAAAAAAAAAAGTTATGACAAGTAGTGTAAATATTACTCTTTCCGTTTAAAAGTTATTGTCCACTTTTTATTTTGGTATGTTTAAAATAGTTCTGCCCCTCCAAAATAAATGTTCAATATCCGCCATTGACTATACTTTAAGTACTCAACACCCTAATTTGAGTGGAAAAAACCAAAGAAACAAGGAGAGGAGGTAAGTAGCGGTGGCAATTCAGGTCGGGTTCAGGTTGGTGGGTTTGGGTTAACAGGTTGGCGGTTCAGAAAATCCTAACCCGAACCTGACCTATTTAAATCACCAGGTCAGCTATGTCAACCCTAACCTGTTTACACATAACCCAAACCTGATCCATTTAACTCGTATATATACTTGGGTTGGCGGGTTAAATAGGTTACACAAGTTGAATAGGTTAAATGAGTTTCGAGTTGACCTATTTAACCTGCTTTATATACAAAAGTTGGCACATTACACGTGTTAAACAGGTTAAGCGGGTTTGTGGGTCGACCACTTTAACCCATTAAACCCATATAATAAAATATAAATAATTTTTAATTTAAAAAAAAATAAACGGGTTGGTAGGTCGTCTCGCTTAATTTATTCTCAACCCGAACCTGACCTGTTTAATAAACTGGTTAGATGGATTGACCCAAACCTGACCCGAAACTATTTAGGCTTAACCCGAACCTGTTAATTTTCGTGTCGGTTTCAGGTCGAGTTTCGTGTCGGGTCAGAAATTGCCATCCCTAGAGGTAAGTAATCATAAAACAACAATGCTAGACCCAGACAACTTTTATAAACAAAAATCCACACGTACATGTGACATGTAAAATTGTGAGGTGTACCAATTAGGTTGCATGACACCTATACATATACATATTTAAAAAAAAAACACGACAAATGCGTGGTTTTAATAACGTTCAAAGAATGAAAAACACAAAAAGTTTAAAAAATAAAAAGCATAAGTACCAAACAAATAAAGAACACAAACCAAAGGTAGGTAAAGTACAACTTGAGTAAAAAAAGGGGTTAAGGGTTTACAATAGCGTCAAAACAAAGTCAAAGTACTGAAGAACGCTCACTGTGTGTTGTTGTTGTAGTTGTACTTGTAGGTGGAATTTTTATAAAAAGTAATGGCGGGAAGAATTGGGTGGAGATTAATGAAAGGATGTTTGACACAAAAGAAGCTGAAATTAATGGGGTCTAATTGCAGACATTATTGTTCTTCTTCAGCTACTGACAAATCAAAGATTTCTAGCTCTTCTAGAATGGTATATATGGCTTTAAACC
>BQNB010171748.1:0-13531 GCA_026074375.1 Tanacetum coccineum
GATTTCCATATCAGCTTGCCATTGGGTTTGCCTCGAATGTACCTGTGTATACGAATCTTCCAAGAATCGTAGTCACTTTCAACCAACATAGGAGGACGAGTATCGGTGCCTGCAGCATTTGTTTCTTCATTGGATGCCATTGAATAAGTTTGTTTAGTAATGATCTGATCGTAAGTGATTGTTGATTGATGACTTGGTGTGAGGTTTGTGATTTTCGGGTAATTTTTAAACAGTAAAATGCAGTTTTGAGGGCCTAAATGACTCCGAATGGCCAAAAAATGACAGGGCTCTCGCTCAAAGAGGAAGAGTCTTGACCGTTGGGCCGTTTTCGAGCTGGTATAAAAATTTCAGAACAATCCGACACAAAAATTATTTTTGCTTGTTCGGTCGTCTAGTTCGGTCGTCTAGTTCGATCGTCTCGTTCGATCGTCTCGTTCGATCGTATCGTTCGATCGTATCGTTCGATCGTCTCGTTCGATTGTCTCGTTCGATCCCTTGTTCGATCCACTCGTTCGATCCACTCGTTCGATCGCTTGATCGAACCACTCGTTCGATCGCTTGTTCGATCCTTCTAGTTCGATCCCTTGTTCGAAGGTCTTGTTCGATCGATTCGTTCGAACCGTTAGTTCGATCCTTCTAGTTCGATGAAGCTTGTTCGATCCTTTTGTTTTCCCCTCGTTCGGTCCTACCTTGAATTCCACTCGTTCGATCAATCTTGAATTCCACTCGTTCGATCGAAACAGCTAGAACTCGTTCGATCGCTACGTCTTTTTTTAACACTTTTCGAACCAAAACAACAAGAACAAAGGAAAAAATACTAGATCGTTGATTGCTAACAAGATGGTTTGATTGATATTAGATTAAACATAAACCATCTTTGAATCAAGAATCAAAACAAACAAATAATCATAAACCCCTTTTTTTTATATTTCGAGATCAAGAAGGAAATAAGAAAAAAAATACAAACCAAATCAAATCAATACATCAATCTTGTAGGCTCTTGATACCAATTGTAGGATCCCTAGATCATTCCATGGATGAAATCACAAGATCAATGGCAAAATGAAAGATTAAACATTAAAGAACTTTTGATTAAAAGAAAAACAAAGAGTTGCTACAAACCCTTAAGATGAAAAATGATAATGAAGTAGCTAACCTAATTTTGACTAAACTAGGTGTATTTATACTAACTAGGATTTGCCTTTGAGGGCTTTCTTTTTGGGCTTTTTACATCTTGGCCCGTATACATAATAAACATCAATTAACATTGTCTTTCGAGCTAGACTTTTGTCTTGCATCTTCGAGTGACCGAAGCTTCTTTGTTCGGGTCCATTTATGTGATCCTAACACCTGGACATACAACACAAACCACAAAACACGAGAAAGGAAGAGGCGAGCCTCCTCACAACACACTTATTCATTAATACTATTATTATATTAGGATAAGCATGGGTTGCCACCCTTGTGAAATTTTCTCATACCTCATCAATGCAGGTTGTTCAAAAATGGTAGAATTTGGTAAACAATCAATACCTTCCTCATCTGGTAGTTGAAGATCTTATTCAACTGATGATTCAGTGATGATTATTTCTTGCCATTACTAGGGCATGTAAGTGTTTTCCCCATGATGTTTTAGCATTGACAGAAGATCAGAAACTGTTAAGCAAGAAATTATATATAGTAGGATAAATCGTTCAATGCTATACCTATATTGGAGTGTGCCATTCAAAAAACCACATTTTGTTCAATCCGGATACTCTATGTGGGTTTAAACTCAAAATGCGACCATATTTGGAGTATTTGCAAAATTTAAAGTCGGCATTTGGTGTTAGGTTTTGGATATATGATGATAAAAAAATTGAGTTAGGGTTTGTAATTAGAGAGTATTTGAAAGAGTGAAATTGATTAAAGGGTCAATTGAAACCCTTAATCGAAGTATTTATGGAAAATACCCTTAATAGCATTAACTTTCACCCAACAGTAGTAAGTTATGCCTAGCAGCATTAACTTTGAGTCACCAGCATTAACTCCAATTCCATTCTAAACAACTTTTCCATCATTAATTTAACACTTTTTTTTTTGCTTTTCCTACAAAACGTTAGTCCAAAAACCAAGAAAACACAAGCCATAGCAATTTTTGCAATTATCACAGTATTAATTATACCTAACAGTATTAAGTATAACTAACAGTAGAAACTCAATAGTATGAAGTATAACCAGCAGTACTAATTATACTTAACAATGGAAACTTTTAATGACATGAATAACAGTACTTATTCATACAAAAACTATAACAAAAACATAAAGAGATATAAGACTTTAATGATTTAGCATTACAATTACTAGCAATCAAAATATTGTTATCACTTACATCAAAAGCCTTTTGTAAGCAAATCTGCAACATTCTTGTCAGTATGGATTTTGACCATTTGAATCAATTTCTTTTCATTGCAATCTCTAATAAAATGATGTTTGATCTCGATATGCTTTGTTTTTAATGAAAAAACATAATTTTTAATTATGCAAATAGTATTGTTATTATCAATAAAGATCTTGGTATGCATAAAATTGTATCCATAATCAAGTAGTTGATTCTGAATCTAAAACACTTGTCTACAACAACTTGAATCAGCCCCATATTCAGCTTTTGTTGTGGAATTTGCAACCACTGTCTGTTTCTTGCACTGCCATGATATTAATCTACATCCAAGGAATTTACAACCTCTTGTTGTAGACTTCCTATCCAAGCTTGCTCTAGCATAATCACTATCAGTATATGCTACCGAATCAAAAGGAGAATCTTTTGGATACCAAAGGCCCAATTTTGGTTGACCTTTTAAGTACCTAAAAATCCTTTTCACAGCACAAAGATGTGAAACCTTTTGATTAACTTGGTATCTAGTACAGGCACACACTGCAAACATGATGTTAAGTCTTGAAGATGTAAGATGCATCAACGAACTAATCATTAACCTATATATATGAACATCCATTTCTTTACCATCTTCATCACTTTGAAGCAAGGCTTTTGATTTTCCATTGGTTTAGCCCTAAATTTGGTATCTGTGCTTGCAGTCTGAATTCTTTATACCCAAATTTCTTCAAAATTTTCAGCAAATAATTATCTTGACTGATACAATATGCCATCTTCTTCTGTCTTCGCACTTGTAATCCTTAAGAGATTGTAAGTTATCCCATAGAACTATCTATAATAAATTTTCTCATGCATCAACTTCTCAAATGCACTGCATTGCTCTTATTTGTTGATCCAAAGGTTGATTCTTCTACATAAACTTATCCAGCAAAATATTTTACCTTTGTGCCTTTTGATGAATGAGGTCTTCTTAATTTTCCCTCTTTGAAACCCGTTGTCCAACAGATATGTTGACAAGGTTTCATACCAAGCTCTAGGAGCTTGATGTAGTCCATATAGTTCTTTTTCAACCTTGTATACTCGACCTCAGGAATAGTCTGGATCTTCAAATCTGGTGGTTGACACTAAATACGCTCTCTTTTCAATCCTGCCATAGAGAAAAGCACTTTTTACCATCCATTGTCTTCACTAAAAAATCTTTATTTGAAGCTTAGCTAATAGCCTAATTGCTTCAATTCTTTCAACAGGGGCAAAGACTTCATCATAGTCAATCCCTTCTTCTTGTGTGTACCCTTGGGCAACCAATCTTGCTTTAATTCTTATCACAATTCCCCTTTCATCCTTTCTATTCCTAAAAACCCATTTAGAGCCTGATCTATGCCCTTTTTCCATTTGGTTTATATACTAAAGTCCAAACTTCTTTGTTGCTTGAATTGTAGAGCTCTTCCGCATTAGCCTCTATCGATTGGATCACTTCAATGCATGCATTATTTACTTTTTGGGTTCTTCCTGTGATAAAAAGCAAGCAAACAAGCAGTTTTAAAGGTCTTTATGGTTTGTTCTTTGTTGAATAGTACTAACAAACCCATGTTCCTCTAAATTCTTTGACATATTTCTTGTTTGTGTAGCTGATTGCAAATCTCTAATCACTTGATCAAGAGGATGATCTTTATGAATTCTTATAGTTTGAATAGGACTGACTTGGATTGTAGTATCCAAATTGTGCATGCAGCCACTACCCATCAATCTTCATTCATCTCTGAGAAGTAAATATGCTATCATCTTCCAAAGCAGGCATATTTGGATCAAATGGAAGTTCAATGCTTGTTTTTCTACCAATAGCATTAACTTTATTTGTGCCAGCAGCATTAACAGTTGAACTAACAGTCTTAACATTGTTAGTGCTGTTAACATTATCTTTCTTCTCTTGATCTTTACATTCACTTTCTTTTCTTGGATCTTCATCAACCTTCTTTCAATCATTACTTGAAGGTTTGAATACATCATCAGGATGAACTCTTTGGATCTTGAAAATGGTGGTTCGGTAGTCCTTAATGTAGCAAATTGTTATCTTTGTCTGGTTCTGTCTCCCTTTATTGACGTCGACATGCATTTTCACTTGCAATTTGTTCTACAAAACAATGAGACGGTGTAACCTGCAACATTTGGCTCATTATTCATTATTCTTATTACGTGCATAAATTCAAATAGCACTATCTGGTCCACTACCTACAAACATTAGGTGTACTCTCCACTAAACCTAATATGCAAGCTTTTCTCTCCACTTATCCTTGTTCTTCTATTAAATACTCTAAGGTTTTACTTTTCAAAAGAGTATCCAACAAAGAAACCTGTCATCAGCCTACATCAAAATTGGTATTAGTTAGCATATGTATGAGATGGTAACAGGATATCCATGGTCTCATAAAACTTAAAGTTGGTGTTCTACTGAAAAAAGTTAATATGGGGTATTTGTTATAAGGCTCTAACTACCACCCCCAAAACTCTATTTTGACATAGCAAGCAGTATTAACTGCTTTTGCAAAAAAGTAGTTGGCAACTTAGAATCAGCTAGCATAGTCCTAGCAGCCTTAATTAGTTTCTTATTCCTCCTTTCAGCAACTCTATTTTGTTGAGGAGTTCTAGCTATACTAAATTATCTCAAAATACCCTTCATCTCACAAAACTGTTTCATTTCTCTATTTTTGAACTCAGTCCCATTATCACATCTAATCACCTTAACCTTGTGATCTTATAGATTTTCTATCTCAGTTATAAAGTACTTAAGAATGCCACTAGTTCTCATCGTAGTTAGCTAGAATAAAAACCCATGTATACCTACTGTATTCATCTGTGTAAACTAGGTATCATTTCTTCTTAACGGCTTTTTACAAATGTTAGTACCAAACAAGTACATATGCCATACATAATGTAAAGATAGACTGATTGTGTCTTCTGTTTGGGACTTACAAGAGGCTCTGTCCTGCTTTCCCTTTTGACAAGCAACACATGTTTGATCATTTTCAAAAAGTTTAGAAGGTAAACCTCTTACAAGATTTTTCTTTACTAATTTTTTCATGGTTTTAAAATTTAAGTGACCTAGCCTTCTATGCCAAAGTTTAGATTTATCAGATGTGGCTTTTGCAAAAAGGCAAGTTAAACCTCCTTTAGGAACCATGTTCTTTAAATCAACACTATACATATTGTTCTTTCTAGGAACTCTAAGTAAAACTTGACTTTCATCAATTAACTTAAAGTTTGGAGATAAAACAATACAATCAGTGTCATTAAAAAGAATACTATTCTTTTTATCACACATTTGTGAGACACTAAAGAGATTAAACTTTAACTCTCTCTCACAAAATACACATTTTCAAAATCTAGATTACCAGTTTTAATGGTACATTTTCTTGTGATTTTTCCTCCTTTGGGGTTCCCTCCAAAAGCAACATGTCCTCTATCTATCTCTTCATAGTCTGTAAGATAGGACATGTTCCCTGTCATGTGCCTTGAGCATCCACTATCAATCACTCCTTTATCCTGTAAATCTATTTATGGATTGCCCTGCACATTAGATAGGAAAATCAGTTTCTTTTGGGGACCCAAGCCATCACTGACTTGGATCTGCCTTGTGCATCAATATAATCAAACCTTTTTAGGATGATTGATGCACTGTTGTGTTTAGAAACATGGTCTAAAACTTTATGCTTTGGTTTCTAAACCTAACAAGCTGAGGCCTTAATAGCATTAAGATTATTTCCCTTAACAACATTAACTACTGCTTTTGGCCTAGCAGTATTAAAATGTTTATCCCTAACAGTATTAACCCTTTGATTAATATTACTGTTTTTAAATGTTGTGTTCTTATGAATGGGCCTCTTAACAGTTGAATGTGTTGTTTTAGAAAGATATGACATTGGTCTAGCAGCATTCACTGTTGTTTTTGAGTGAGCAGTATTAACTTGTCTAGCAGTATTAACTGATACTGCTGTTTTAGAAATATTTTGTCTAGCAGTATTAATTGATACTAAGCCAGACTTCATTAGTACTGCTCTTGGAACCATGTTCTTTTTAGCACAGGGGTGAGTCTTTTTAGCAAAGTTTTGATGATTCACCCTTTGAGCATTGTTCCAAACAGGTTTTACCATCCTTTGATTTTGAAACTGTTTTTGATGGTAATTGCAATCAACTTGCAAATGATCAAAGCTTCCACACACATAACAGGCCTTATTAAACATCTCAAAATTGCTTCCTAGTTTTTGAGACATCATATTGTTCCAATTTCTTTGATTGCCTCTTGGACTGTGAGTGTTTTGCCTATGTTTCTCAACTTGTTTAACAGTTTTCCTAGCAGTTTTCTCTTGTTGCTTAGGTTTGACAAACTCTATCTTAGCAATACTAGGCTTAACTGTTTTCTTCTCAGTTTTAGTTTGAGACACATTTTCTTCCTCACTATCTGACACCCAATCTTCAATAATTGGGGAATCATCAGACTTCCTAACTACCTTAGACACTTCTTCATCAGACTTTCTGTTCTCAACTACAGGCTTATTAACAAACTCATCTAAACCAGTAAAAGACAAATCAGGTGTTGGAGGCATGAAATTTCCTGTGTAGGGAGGTGGAACTGCATTATATTTTTCATAGCCTAAACCTTTCTTGCAATTATCAACAATCTGACACTCTATGAGCTTGTCTAAACTTTTAGATGCATTTTCAAATTTATCTACATTAAATTGAATGCTATCTTTTTCTTTTTGAATTTTTTCAAGCTTCTTCCTAAGCTCTCTAATAGTTATTTCTCCTACTTGAATATCCCATTTTAAGCCATTAATGTTTTCTACATAAACAGACTCATTCTTTTTATAAAATTCAAGTTTTTCTTCCACTGATTCTAAACCTGTTTTATAACCTAAAACCATTAAACTAGATTTCTCTAAATCTCTTAATAGTTGATCATTTTGAGATTTAAGTAATTTAACAGTTTCCATATAAGATTTTGAACAATTTGAATCATTGGATACCTCTGAGTCAGAACTTGAAGACGAATAAGTATAAATATAAGTTTACGGATTTACAAGTCTAGTCCTTAAACTTATATTTCTTGACTTTTGGCTTCGGGGTTGACTTGGGTTGACTTTCTGTTGACTTTTTCAGGCTTGGGCTTGGACTTTGACCGTCTTTTTCCTGCTTTTCCATTCCGAGTCCGGTTTTGTTGTTTTGGCTTCGTTTTTTGTCCTTTTCTTAGATATCCGTTCTTGCACAATATAATTAGCAAAACAAGCGTATATTTGGCATTTTAAGTCCGTTTTTGGTTATATTAGCTCGTTTTTAAAGGTAAAAGGTATGTGTAATTAAACACATACCACCATGAGTGCATAATTAGGTCCTTCTTCTGCCCGATCACTCTAGTAATATCCACCAAGACCATCACATGACACTGAAATTGTGGAAGTAGTTGTTTCCACAGGCACACTCCTTCTTGAGATTTCCTTGTTCTTGTTGTCCTGATTTCTTAGAGCTCTGCACTCCCTAGCAAAATGTCCCCTCTTATGGCAGTTGTATCACTCCACTTTGGAATTATCAAAATTGATAGTCTCATTGCCATTAACAGTAAGCTTCCTTCCTGTATTCTTCAAAAACCTTCTTGCCCTCATAGTCAACATGGCCATTTGCCATCTCAAATCCATCTCTTCTATGTCATCAGGATAGATTTGTTACAAGTCCTTATGTGCAAGTTGAGGAATATTTGGTTGACTAGAAAAGAATGAACAAATAACAACATCACTCAAGTTATCAATATTTGTAGGGTAAGGAGCATTAACTTGAGTGCTAGCAGTAGAAACTCCATGAGCAGTATTAACTGCTTCATTAGTGCTGTTAGTGTTGTTATTTGAAGAGGATACAAAAGCCATGTTCTGTGTGTTTGAACTTGAGCTGGACATCCCTTTGACTTCTGGTTCATACACCTTGAGGTTGTATAGATATCATCCATGCTCATTGTTTCTAACTCAGCTTTATTCCTCCACACAACATCATGTGTGTTCCACTCAGGTGAAAAGCTTTTTAATAACTTTTGATTAACATCTTCTTGTGAAAGCTTTTCATCCAAAAGCTCTAACTGACTCACGAGCTTTTAAAGCCTATCAAAGGTTTGATCAAGCATCTCTGAGCTTGGAGTAGTGAAGTTTTCATATTGCTTTTTTAAGAGATTTCTTTGAGTCTTCTTAGTAGCTGCATTCCCACCAAATCTCTTTTCTACAGCTTCTAGCAACAGCTTAGCATCCTTTATAGAGTTAAACTTTAACTGATGTTCATTGGGAATGCCCATCATTAAAGTACTTATAGAGTTAAACTCTAAGCCTTATCTTTAGCAGATGTAATAGGCATCACTATTTCAACACCTTCCACAATTGCTGTTTTTGGCAAGGTTACACCATTCTCTATGACTTCCCACAGTGGATAGTCTATCATCTGGATGTATTATTCAATCATAATCCTCCATAACTCAAACTCACCCGGTTTGAGCATGGGAACTTTGGATGCAGCCACCATGTATGCAGAATCTTGATCCATATCTTCTAGCAAAGTTTCTCAAAGCAACAAGCTTTGATACCACTTGTTGATCCCATTTTAATAGATCGAATTCCTTAAGCTTGTATAAGGATTAGTTATATTTGATAAATCTAATACAACTATAGTAGAAACTTTGTTTGAATGTATTAAAGATTATGCGGAATCTAATCTTTAATATTAAGAAGAACTATCAATGAAACAGTAATTATATGAACATATAATCCCATACTAGAACTAATCATCGTCCCTCGATTTTCAAAAGGGGTTCCTACGCAAATCTAAGGCCGTTTATGAAGTGTGCCAAAAGATAAAACGTTAGTCGATTAGATTTGGATACTGGATTCCCAAAATGAAGCTGAGGATGTGAAACTCTTGTGGATACTGCGAGCACGAGAGTCTTCACAATCCGGGAAATCCTGGACATACAACACAAAGCACACAAAACATGGACAAAACACGGGAAATGGTAGAGGCGAGCCTCATCACAACACAAAACACTTATTAGCATAAAGAAAGAAGATAGACTGGATAAGCATGGGTTGCCACCCACGAAGCGCCTTGTTTTTGGTTTAACCGAGACACAAGCACGACCGCCCGAATTCATTGGTCCATGGGGGAGCAAGTGGGAGATAAAATCATTATCGGACTTTCATTCAAGCGGTTTGGATAAACATTGAATTTCATGAAAGTTCTATTCCGATGAGACACATCCGGCATAAAAGAATGATAAATTGAGATGCCGGGGTCAAAAATGGTATCTTCATTTCCAGTGGAGAGAAGATATGGAGGGACAACGGGATACGTGAGAAAAGCAAGAAAGATCCATACAACATAAGCGAAGAGAGAAGATTGGTCATCCTCAAGTGGTACATTCACATTAGTGAAGAAGCATTCTTACAATCCCGGGTACAATAGAAGTCAAATCTCCCGTATCGGGCTCAATCTTAAATTAAACATTCAGTTCCGGGAGAGCATGAAGTGATGAATTCACGCTCACTCCTCATGATTAAAGTTACTCTATCGGCAGGAGGAAACAAATCTCCATATCAGAAAGGATCAAAGATAAACGAAACATATGAAGAAAAATCAACATGAGTAGTGGTACTTGCCACTACTCTTTTCTTTAAAATGATCGTTATCAACGTAGAAAGCTTTTAGATTAGGAAGAGAGAACTCAGAATGAGTATGACGCCACTACTAATCTCTTTATAGGATTTAAAGCTGAAGTTTCAGATTCGGGAAAAGAATTATCAAAGGTGTTAGCCCCTCCTCCAAGAAAAAGATTTCGGAAATAGTGGAGTAGACTTGATCACAACTTCTAAATGAGTGGGATTATCTCTTAATGCATCGATCTTAGCAATAAGAAGATTGACATTCAACAATTTTTCACGAAGGGTATTGTCTTTGATTGTTAAAAGAATATCATCATCAATCCTTCCAACTTCCGGGTCAACAATCTCCACCACCTCTAAGCTGACGATCTCAACATCGGGAGGTGATGCATCGACATAATCGATATCCTCACCGTAGGGAGAATCGTCATCACTTGAAGAATTATCATCGTCAGAATTGACAATGATCTCAGAATGTTCATTGAGAGCATTAAGAGGGGTGGTATTTTCATAAAGAGGCACATCACACATTTTGTCGGGAATACCCTCGGACTCACTTGGGATTGGGACAAGGTCCTCAACACTAGACTTTATTAACTCGTCGATTCCGTTGCTGGAATAGTGTCAAGATGCTCGTCCCCCATACTTAGAGAGTTATCGGGTTCCTTGATTGGTAAAACGGTGTGATTGACATTGGTGTTTGTCTTCGTCATCATCAGTACAAATGGGAATCATCCAATATCGATTTTTTAGCCCTTGCTCTCCGCGATTCCTTTTCTTCTTCCTTCTTTGTATACTGACCAACCAAATCACGAAGTTTGTCATTTGTTCCATAAGCTTATTTGAGAATTAAGAATAGTGATTTTTGGGAATTGAAAGATGGATGTTGTCGGTATATAATGCGGGTTGAACATAGTCAAAACAAAAGAATTTGAATCATAGCAAGAAATTTTTGCTCATATAATAGTCTTCTATTCCATTGGTTGACATTGAAGTTTCATGAGACCCCGCAATTTTCACAACAAAGATATTGTTGTGGAAAACGTTGAAGTTTGTGGAAAATAATCAAAGTTTTTGATTGTAACCAGTCCTGATGTAGACTAATGGGACTTGAGGTTGACAATCGTAACTAAGGAGAGTCGTTCCCACGTATCCTCACAAAGTATGGCAGTACGTATTGAGATTGTGGAGGATGGTTTGCAAGCCTGGAGAATCGTTAGAAGAGTACGGAGTTGAAACATTGATTGGTGTTTCGTTTCTAACTTTACAATAGAAACAAACTCCATTGTATTCATTGCAACCACATTTTTGGCATGTACGAAACAGACATTGTTGTTGCACACTTTGTGGGGGTTCATCAACGGTTTGATTGTTAGGTAGTTCCGGATTGGAGATAATCGGAACCTTCGGAGGGCAATTATATCCGTAATGAGCACCTTTCCCACAAGACTTACAAGTGCATTGTCGACAAAAGATTCCATCTGACGAATCACCGCACTCGTGACAACAATGGTCAATGTGTGGAGGACTTGGTGAGGAATTTTCTCGGGTTGTTTTTTGACAACAATGTCTCTCGAGGAGCATTAACGAACGTTGTATTGTCGTCGGAATACTCAGAAGTATCTGAAGGTCTTCGAAAATTCATTTTCGCACACAATAAGTAAACAAATCTACCTAAATTTCTTTCGTAAAAGACACATCCTTGACAATACTGACCATCCAACCGGGAACCACACCTGCACAATTTCGAGGGGGTAGGAACAAGAATCTTGTCTTCCAAGACCCTTTTTTGAACAACAAAAGTCTTCAGGTACCAAACTCCACAAGTCGAGCATTCTTAAACGCGTAAAATCTGATTTTTCAAACGATAATCTAATGACGTCATAAGAAATTAAACAATAAGAATGGATAAGAAAAAATTAAAATATACGAAGAAAAAGAATATTATTTTGGTTTTTCATTAATATCACAATTTATTTTAACGGCAAAATTGATAAGACAACTTAAACCAGATAATCAGCAAGCTTCAAGTAGCTCTTCGAAAGGGGAAAACTCACAAAGGAGCGGAGAGAGGGTATAGCGCGAATGCTATATTTCTCCTTTCGTTCTAGTTCGTTGGACAACCCTCCTTATACCCTCTTACGTTTGTTTAACTTTCAAAGGACGCCGTACTCGCAAGTGACACAAAGGCAAATTTTTTAAATCTTTTGTTCGAGTTGGAAGAAACCAACAAGTTCACCGTAATTAAATATGGAATAAACCTCAATTGAGAATATTATATTTTGGGTATTTTTACCAATTTGTGAAATTTAATTTCTTTTTATGGACAATGTTATATATATATATATATATTTTTATATATAAATATATAAATATATAATAATAAATATATAAATTAATATATATCTAATATATATGAATTGGTTTTTCTTTTGCTTTTATATGATAATTATACTAATAATTATACTAATAAAAGAAAATAAAAATATTTTTGTATTTTTTATATGTTTATAAAAGAAAATATTCACAGATTCAAACACAAATTGTCAAACGTAACGATAATCGTTTTCACAGCCTCCCCGGCAACGGCGCCAAAAATTGATTGGTTAATTTTACACTAAATATATAATATATGATAAAATATAAAATATATATAAGTCTAAAAATCAACAAGATCAATAATACCGAGAAGTAGTATAGAATGTTCCCGGGTCGTTTATCCCCAACGAGGCTGTGCTGGAAAATCGATACAGTCGGAAGATTGGAGTTGAATTTTGAATTACACTACAAATTTAATAGCACAAACTAAAAACAATTAACTAGCACGAAATTTTAATACACGAAAATTAAAAACGTGAGCTAAAACTGAAATTTAAAATCTAAAGCACTACTTTTAACAAATTTTATACCTAAAAATCACAAATTCGAAAAGAAAATTTTAGGAAAAAAAATTAGAATTTTTTTTAACTATTTTTGAATTTTTTATGAATTTTCAAAGAAAAATGAATTAACTAAAAATAAACTTTTTCTAAAACTTAACACTAAAATTTTACCTTTATTTTTTAAAAATACTAGATTTAAAAAGAAAATTATCAAAAAAAGAATTAAAAAATTTCAACTATTTTTCTATTTTCTATGATTTATTTAAGAAAAAGAAATTACTTAAAACATATTTAAATTTCTAGAAAATACAAATTAAATTGGAAAAATAAGGAAAAATGGTTTTTATAAACTAGAAAGGTGCAGAAGTTTAATGGAATAAAAAGCCCTAATTTGTATACCCTAATTGAAACCTAATTTTATCAATTAAAACTAAACCCTAATTTCTTAAACTAAAAATTTTAAATATAAAACTATTTTATTTTTCCTAGAAAGACATGGTAGGAAATGTAACTAAAGAAAGAGAAGGGTAGGCGGGCAAACTTTTGGAAATTTACACTACTATGAAAAAGTGTAACCCTGTACTATT
>BQNB010171749.1:0-13531 GCA_026074375.1 Tanacetum coccineum
ACCCCTCAAGGTTATATCTTTTATTACATACATGGTCCCTGTGGTTAAATAACTTTATAGCTTTGGGGACTTGGCAAAACAAGTCCCCAAACGTTTATGAGACTATTGCACCACACGTCCTTGGGGTTTACAAGTTTGGGGTGTTGGCAGAACTGCCCCCCCACTTGTTACTTTGAGTGAATTGCAAAATCGGCCCTTGTCTTCTTTTTTTCTCTTTTCTCTATTAAATGTAAGTTTAGGGTTTTTACAATTTCAACCCCAAACTTATATTTTTGGACTTGTTGACTTTTGGATTTGTCGGGGTTGACTTGGGTTGACTTTGACCTTGACCAGTTGACTTTTCTGTTGACTTTTTGACTTGACTGACTTTTCAGCTTTGATTTGGCTTTGTCTTTCACAGTCTTTTCCATTCCGAGTCCGGTTTTGTCGTCTTGGCTTTGTTTTTCGTCCTTTTCTTTGTTATCCGTTCCTGCGCAACACAATTAGCAAAACAAGCATATATTTGGCATTTTAAGTCTGTTTTGGATATTTTAGCTTGTTTTTTAAAGGTAAAAGGGATGTGAAGAGTGTCTTTCTGTATAGGACAATTGATGAGGAAGTTTATGTGTCTCAAACTCCAGGTTTTGTAGATCCTAATCATCCTAACAAGGTCTACAAAGTTGTAAAGGCTTTATATGGTCTACATCAAGCTCCTAGAGCTTGGTATGCTACCTTATCTACTTTCTTGGAGCAAAGTGGATACAGAAGAGGAACTATTGACAAGACTCTCTTTATTAAGAAGGAAAAGAAGGATATCATGCTGGTACAAGTATATGTGGATGATATTATCTTTGGTTCTACAAGAAGTCTTGGTGTGATGAGTTTGAGGCACTGATGAAGAACAGGTTTCAAATGAGTTCCATGGGAGAACTCAAATTCTTTCTTGGATTACAAGTCAAATAGAAAGAAGATGGTATTTTCATAAGTCAAGATAAATATGTTGCAGAGATCCTGAAGAAGTTTGATTTTATGAGTGTGAAGCAAGCTAGTACTCCCATTGAGACTCATAAGCCACTGGTTAAGGATGAGGAAACAACAGATGTGGATGTGCATCTTTATAGGTCCATGATTGGGTATTTAATGTACTTAACTGCTTCTAGACCAGATATTATGTTTGCTGTCTGTGCTTGTAGCAGGTTTCAAGTTACTCCCAAAACTTCACACCTTAAGGTTGTGAAGAGGATCTTTAGGTATCTCAAAGGCAAACCCAAACTAGGCCTTTGGTATCCTAGAGAATCATCTTTTGACTTGGTATCTTATTCAGACAGTGATTATGGTGGTGCTAACCTTGATAGGAAATCCACAACAAGAGGTTGTCAATTTCTTAGTCATAGGTTGATTTCATGGCAATGTAAGAAGCAAACAATTGTGGCTACTTCTACTACAGAGGCAGAATATGTTGCTGCTACAAATTGCTGTAGACAGGTCTTATGGATTCAAAATCAAATGTTGGACTATGGGTTTAACTTTATGAATACAAGGATTTATATTGACAATGAGAGCACTATTTGCATTGTCAAAAACCCAGTCTTTCATTCCAAGACCAAGCATATAGAAATTAGGCACCATTTCATAAGAGATGCTTATGAGAAATGGTTGTTTTAGGTGTCTAAGATTCACATTGATAACAATGTAGCTGATCTTTTAACAAAGGCATTTGATATTAGCAGGTTTAAGTTCTTGGTTGTTACTATTGGAATGATCAATCTATAGGCTGCATTAGTTAAGGGGAGGCAAGATGATTTGTTGTACAATTTGTATAGAATGTTCTGTGAGCAGAAGAATCTTGACAATAGTGATGTTTTTCATAGAGTTATTTGGGTTCTAGAGAGTAATTAGAGAGAGCTATAGATGGTACTAAAGAACTCTTGTTGTCAGACTTGTTCAATTTTTGGTTGACAAAAGTTAGTACTGATAGGCTTATAGTTAGTACCGACAGTCAAAGTTTGTACTGCTATAAAGACGTCAGAGAAAATACCGGTAGGGGTCTAAAGTGTAATTTTTGGCGGTTTCTTTGACATTGGGATTACTCCTTCTATAAATACCCATATCAATTACATAATTTATTCACCTAAACTCTCTTAATCGACTTCAATTAACAAACCCTAATTTTTCATCACCATCGATCAACAATCACTGGTTTGGATTTCTGCTCAAAGCACAATATGTTTGCCTACCTAGAAAAGAATGATGGGAACACTAAGTTTAATCAAATTATGGACTTCCTCATACACACTTCAATCCACTTTGCACTCACTGTAAGTCCCATAGTCTCAACTTCATTTGTTGAACAGTTCTGGATATCTGCTAAGTCCAGAACAATCAACAACATTAGTTATATAGATGCCATTGTTGCTGGAAAGCCTGTGACTATCTCAGAGGCATCAATAAGAAGTGATCTTCTTTTTGATGATGCTGATGGGATAGATACTTTGAACAATCAAGCTATATTTGACACTATTCAGTTAATGAGGTATAGGGAGGACCTAAATACTTTAACTTTTAACAAAGCCCTCTTTTCACCTCAATGGAAATTTCTTTTTCATACCATGAATCACTGCATCAGTTCTAAAAGCACTTCTTGGGATCAAATTCCCACTAATATTGCCACAGCAGTGATTTGTTTGGCAACTAATAAAAAATATAATTTTTCAAAATTAATTTTTGATGGTATGACACTTGGATGCATCTAAGAACTTTGTCATGTATCCAAGATTTTTACAAATCTTTTTGAGAAATCAATTAAGGGATGTGCCTGTCCCTATGGATCACTTTCCAGTCCCAACCTTAACTAAAAAGGTTTTGACATTTATGGTTAAAAAGGGTAAAAACTTTTCAGGGAATGTCACACCTTTATTTAACTCTATGTTGGTTCAACCAACAGAGGATGAGGGTGTAGTTTTAAAAAGACCATCTGAATCCCAACCAATACCTTCTCCTACTCACCCAAGTGAAGACCAACCTGAGTCACAGCCTGACCCATCTCCCAAACCTTCTTCTTCTATCCCTATTCTTGATTCTAATCCAGAGGATTCTGATGGGAATCATGGAGGTCAGTCATCCAGTAATAGATCCTTATCAGGGAAATGAGGATGGCCTGACACTCCAAAGTGTATATGATCTTTGTGTTTCTTTGTGTATACAGGTCACAGCTCAAGCTGCAGAAATTAAAGATTTGAAGGCTCAGATCAAGCAGCTTAAGAAGAAGGCCAGACCTGTTATCAACCACCACAAAGCTTGGTTTAGGGCTGCTAGGTTGAAGAAACAACAAAAGAAGAAGGATATGGAGAAATCAAAGAAGAGAAGGAGTGTATCCAAACAGGGGAGGAAAGCTGTCAAATCTTCTAAAGGTGCACCATCTGTGCAAACACACACTGACTGGGATGGTCTGGATACTGATTTGGAAGCTACGTTAAATGAAGCCATGGACTACACTCTTGCTCAAGATGAAGGGAAGACTGATTCCAAGGTTGAGGAACCCAAAACAAGTTCCAAAACTGAGGAACTTCACTTGTCAGGTGATACATTGGTTGTAGAAGACAAGGGAAGTGCTGAAAAGGGAGGAAGCACAAAAAGTACTGATCTGCAACAAAGTACTGTCAAGCCAGATGAAAGTACTGTCAAGCCAGATGAAGGTACCGACAAGCAAGATGAAGGTACCGATAGACAGGTTGAAGGTACTGCTGAGAATAAAGATCAAGATTCAAGGGAAAGTGCTACTCCAACAGCTCCAACAACGACTTCAACACCTACTCCAATAGTTTTTGGTGATGATGAGACTATTGCACAAGTTCTTGTCATAATGAGTCAGAACAAGGTGAAACAGAAGGAAAAAGAAAAAGGAGTAGAGCTTAAGAATGTTGAGGATATTGAGAGACCAAGGCCTACATCAACAAGATCAGTGTTAACATTGAAGCCTCTTCCTAAGATCGATCCAAAAGCTAAAGGCAAAGGAATGATTGAAGAAGAAGATGAATCTGATACTGAATCAGAAGATATCACTGAAGCTGAAAAGAAGTTTAAAATGCTTGCTAATGATGAAGAGATGGCCAGAAAGGTTCAAGAGGAATGGGAAGCAGAAGAGGAGAAGTAAAGGTTGGCTAATAAAGAAGCTACTAAGGCTGCATTCACCAATGAGTATGATTTTATTTAGGCAAGACTTAATGCAGACAAGATTCTTACTAAGAAGGTTCAAGAAGAAGAGAGAGAAAATTTCACCATCAAAGAGAGAGCCAAGTTGCTTCATGATACCATTGCTGCACAAAGGATATTTCTTGCTCAACAAAGATATGAGGTTATTAGAAACAAACTTCCTTCAAGAACTCAGATGAGAAACCAAATGATGACATATTTGAAGCATGTTAGAGGAAAGAAGCATTCTAATTTGAAGACCAAATTTTTTAAAGAAATACAAGTTTTGTATG
Source organism: Tanacetum coccineum (assembly GCA_026074375.1). Taxonomy (NCBI): domain Eukaryota; kingdom Viridiplantae; phylum Streptophyta; class Magnoliopsida; order Asterales; family Asteraceae; genus Tanacetum; species Tanacetum coccineum. The sequence continues at coordinate 4,464 of BQNB010171749.1, forward strand.
AAAAGGTAAAAAGGTCTGATGAAAACTTTATTGCTATTGGTTCTGTTGAGGATGAGAGGCTAATAAAAGATTTGAATAAGAAAGCTGCTGGTATAAAGAAGGCTGACAGTATTAAGAAGGAAAGTAAAGAAGAAGAAGGTACCAAAAAGAGAAAACTTGGCACAAGGAAAAAGATGAAGTCAAGGAAAAGAAGATTCAGACAAGACACTTCTGAAGATGAGAATGATGAGCTGAGATTATGCTTAACAATAGCTCCAGATGAGGACAAGGAGGTGGATTATGAAATACTTGACAAGAAGTATCCTATCATAGAATGGAAATCTAAGCATCTTGGAATTAAACCACAGTATGATGAAACTAAAGACTTAGAGGAGATTAATCTAAATGTGGTGATTAGAAGCAGTGGACAAAGGAGATATTTTAGTACTCTGATGAGGGTGCTTTCCATATTTGATAGAGATGATTTGAATGCTGTATATCAACTTGTGATGGACAGATACAAAGATGAGATACCTAAAGTTTTTGATAGAGTACTTTGGGGAGACTTAATGATAATGTTCAATCCAAGTGATGAAGATGAGTTTTGGAACTCACAGCAGGATTGGAATGTAGTAAGTTGGAAGCTACATGGTTCTTCAGGGGTACATACTTTAATGACTGATGAAGGATTAGTCATTCATATGCTTGTTGAGAAACAGTATCCTTTGAGAAAGAAAGTACTGGTGCAAATGCTAGAATTGAAATTGGAATCTGAAGAAGACAATACTATGGCATTGGAGTTGATTAGATTTGTCAAGAAGTTAATTGCAGAGTTGGAACCTGAAAACTCTAATGGAGATGAGAAGGATCTTTGAGTGTTGGTTTCAAAATCACACAATAAATGGTCATCAGTTCACCATGTTTAACAACAATAAGAACTGACTGGTCCATAAGCAAATGGTTTGTGGTAAAGACTTCTCAAATCCGTTTATGGTTGACAATTTACCAAAAATTATATGGTTCTTAACTCACCTTGCTTCACTGTAAAGAGTTGGCTAGTCCAGGATCAAACAGTTCCTGGTAAAGACAAATCAAATTTGTTGATAGCTGATAGTTTGCTAAAAACTATATGGTTATCAATGCACCATGTTATGGCAATGAAGCATTGACTAGTCCAAAAGCAAACGGATTTTGGTAAAGACAAATCAAATCCGTTGATAGTTGATAGTTTACTCAAAACTATAAGGTTTTTAATTCACCTTGTTGTTTACAATGAAAAATTGGCTATCCCAGAGCAAACGGCTACTGGTAACGGAACATCAAATCCGTTAATGGCTGGTAGTTTGCCAAAAACTATAAAGCCAACTTAGTTGGATGTTGTTGTGTTGCTGAGAAGACAAGTTACTGATAAAGAGGGATAGCTGAAGATGTCAAAATCATCAAAGATCAGATCAAGATTTGACAGAGTGTTTGGATACATCCTCCAAGAGTTCAAGAAGAGTAAACTGAGGAAACATGAAGTTAAACAAGTTGAACAATCATGTTTAGGGGAGGATTGTTGGGAATTATGTTTTCCTAACTTAGTACCGCTAGTTGTAGTAGAAAGTACCGACAGTTATAGTCTGTACTGTTAGTATTAGTTTGTACCGTCAGTACAAAATAGTTAGTACCGTTTAATAGTTTGTACCGTTTAAGAGATATGCATAAGATATTATAGGAAAAGATATGCATTATCTTTTACGCGTTTTGTAAGTCTGTTAGGGTTTATCCTTGGTGTATAAAAGGAACCCTACGACATTAGAGAAGATATCCATCTCATCACATCTCTCAATCTCATAGTTAGTAATCTGTAATCTTTTTAGCAGATTAATACAAAAGTTTAGTTATTAATATTCATTGTTCTTCTTAGCATTATAAGTTAGTTTCCGCATAACTTATAGTGTTCATAGTCATTGTTTCTCCTGTAGTTTATGTGGAACTATCCATATTGGCTACAACCATTAAACAGGCTAGAAAGATCTATATTGAATTGGGATCTACAATTTTATTCAAAAAAGAACATTTAGGGCTATTTTTGTATGACTTTATAGGTTTGTTTATTTACTTCACCCTAGACAAGAATTTTAGTGGGTGATCGAATAGTTTTCGTGTAAAGATGTATACGTAAAACTTGTTTGCATTTCACAGTTTGGTAAACGTCTAATTCTTTCCATCACTTAGTGTTGTAAACTTGTTTCTTCTTCTTTTGAATACGAGAAAATTTTCTTCAAGTAATGCTTAGTGTTTATACAGAAGTTAGGTCGGGTCTTGTTTAGTCCGGATAGGTAACTATTCGGGTATGCAACACCTTGTTCTTTTATCAAGTGAACTTGTTTGAAGGACCCTGCACAAGGAATGAAACACCGTTAATCTTATCGTGGGAGCGGATCCTACGATTGGACTCTGGCATGAGAGTAAGTATATAGCTTTGGGGAGTAATCGAATGTAATTAGGGTTTTTGCCAGATACATGTATTGATGACAATTGCGTTCCTTTTATAGGCTAAATAACCCTTAGGGTTTCCATAACTTTCGGCCCAAGACACGTCCGATATATAAGGGATTCGGAATTATCCTAACCTATCAAATAAGTAGATTATATCTCTTATTTAATTAGGTTATCCTTTCCTAAGGATAGCTCGTGAAGATACTGCGGCCACGGACCACGTACGCTAGGCAAGCCGCGACCCGTGGTCAAGTGGCAGTGACTAACGATGTTTGTGCCGAAGGCGCTTCGTTAGATACGAGCCCTTAATCGTATGAGTGGGTCAGACCGTCCATACTTTAATGTCATCATGTCCCTCAAGTTCACGGTGATGTGGCCGTGGGCTGACAGCGTGTCAAAGTTGCTCTGACCATACATATACTCGAAACCTTACTGGAAAAGTTAATCTCCTAAAATGTATGTTGCGCCCCGCATCTATAATATGGTCCATTTATCAAGAAGAAACGGTGAGGAAAAATGGTTGAATGATGGGAGGCGTGGGCCTAAATGATTTCACATACTCTTAATCTTAACCATCCAAAGGTAAGTGGAGGACATGTGTTAAGCATCCAACTAGGCACAACTGTCAAGGACATAGTATAAATAGAGCAAGCGATCACTGTGCATGTTTTCATAGTTTTCAAATCAAACCGCCATTTTTACACATACAGCCGCACTCGTCACTTATTCCCACAGTATCTCATCACCTCAGGTTAGTACACCACGCCACTTTATGAAACTAACTAAAAATGGGTAGAGATACAATACAACTTGAGGACGCCGTATCAACCATCTCCGAGGAGTATCTTCTAGAGTTCACCTCAAAGTACGGTATACCGGAAAGCTTGCATCTTGAGTTGCCTGGCCCCGAGGAACCCATCGTGGAGTTTTCGGAGGGCAAAGTCGGTGTTTACACCAAGTTTTTTGAATTTTCAAACTATCATATCCCTATTTCACAATTTCTCTTTGACATTCTTGGTTATTACCAAAATCATCTTTCACAACTGTCACTGATAGGCGCAACCAAAGTGAGTCACTTTGAAATCAACTGCCGTGTCTTAAATATAATCCCCACACTGAATTTATTTCATGTTTTCTACGTTCCTTCCTACAACTCGGGGTGGATGTCGTTTAGCAAGCGACCGGGGAAGAACACCCCACAGTGTTATACAAAGCCCCTGGACTCCTTGAAGAACTGGAACAATCGATTCTTCTGGGTAGACGAGAGAATATTCCCCACCGTCGTGGAATGGCGCACAAGCGCCATCTAAGGGATAGGATGCCCTCATCTGACTCCATTCAGCGGGGATTTGTGACGATATTGGACACACACCGCACCCCTATCCAAAAACAACCAGAACTTTTACTATGCCTAGTAGGGCTGAGTCGGAGCTACTTTTTGGGGGATGACGTGTACCACACATTTCTCTATGACGTTGACTAGGGTGGGTGTTTATAAACTGCTTTTACTTCCCTCATATTTATGATGATATACTAACAATCCTTGTGTGAATGCAGATATGGACTTGTTTAACTTTATCAGTGCCCCGAATCCCGCCCATGAGGTACCACTACTGACTGTTACTGCAAGCCGTGTGATAGAGATAGGGGACACAATTGTGGCATCAGGGTCCTCAGGGACACCTTCCGCCCTGGAGAAATCACCGCTGGACTTTGCCAATGAAGACCCACCCCAAATGATAACTGAGATGGGCAGGATGACATATCAAGTCCAGGACGGTGGGAAAGTAAAAAATTTTTTTGTTGTCGCATGAAATCCCACCTGTAGAAACTGCAACGACTACGGAGGTCGTTTAAAAACCAGGGCTGGAGAAGGAAATGGCCGCCATGGGGCCACCTGTGAACAAAAGGCGCCGCAAGAGGGGTAATGATGAAGCAGAAGCCAATTCACCGCCCAAGGTGTTGAGGAAGGATCATGCTGCCTTCCGCCCTGCACAGAGTACCCTCGGAGGGAAATCCCTAGCTTCAATGGGATTAGAAGCGGGCTTTACTTTCTTCACACCTGCTACGCAAGAAACCCCTGCGGATGCGAAGAGTGTGAGCGATCCGAAACCGTTGTCTTATGCGAAGCCACAACCGCATCCCGAGCAAGACGTTGCCCAGTAAGTGATCAAGTCCTAATGTTTTCCTTGTTTTTTTTCAAAGGTGTAGTTATAATAACAAATCAAATGTGTCTCATAATGCCAATGCAGATCTTCCAGGAAGACGGCCCTCGAGATCCCTACCGAAAATGTTGCTACCATGAGGGTGCAAGATCTGCTCTCTACAAAAAGTCCGGGGTCAGGGAAATCGACCTCCGTCCTATCTATAGACGGGTCGCCAGGAAGTATCTACCAGCCGGGATGGGGCGTGACCAACAACTGTTGCCTGGATACCCCAGACACATGCCAAGAACATGGTAGATCACAATTAGTGCAATAGTGGTACTTATTGAACTGCGCACTTGCCCAATTACTGACTTTCAGTTATAACATAACCTGGGCGGCAAGTGGCTATAAGGGTCTCAACTGGGAGAGGGGGGGGGGGGCATTAAAAAAAAGAAAAAATTTTGAACAAAGAGGTCAGGCTATTGAAGAAAGCCACAACTAAGATAGCCAGACGGGACAAAGAGGATCCAAGTGAGGGAGGAAGAAATAAAAAGGCTGGATCAAGAAATCAAATCCCTAAGACCGTGGAATCGGAAGTGCACGACTTCACTAATTGGACAAGAACTTAGTAGACCTACTTGAGGATGAGGTAGACATGAAGAAGGCCGCGGAGGCTAAGAATGCGGGACAAGCTAAGGAACTGGAAAGCCTTCGCGTTTAATTTTTGGACCTCCAAGTTAATAACAACCACCTGTCCCAGCAGGTATCGAACCTTCAAGCACAGGTCATGGGCTAGGAAAAAATAAAAGCCGCCTTTGAAGAGTTCAAGAAGTATGAAGATGACAGGGTTGAGCAGCGCTGTGCGAAGATAGATGCGCGTCTAGACAAATTAAGTGTTGATTTTGATGAGGAGTTATATCCGCATATGTTGACAGCGATCGCGGGTCGGCACTGGGGAAAAATTAAAACTTTTTAAATAGCGAGAAAATATAGTAGATACGTACATATACACTTAAACCCTAAAATGCAACTATATGAGGGACTCCTAGGTTATAGTCTAGGCCAAACCACCTACTTCTCTATAACCAAAGGCTCTGATACCAATCTGTCACACCCCGCCAAGGCGGAAACACGAGGCGTAACATCATGGATATCATCACAACACAATGGTGTCAACAATAGAGAATCACTACATGCATAACTAGAAATAAAAGACACTATGTGTCATGACAATACCGAAAACAAAAGAACGGCATCTTGTATTAATGAAAAAGGGGTCTCATCAATACAAGGGCAATGTTTCACAAACCTACTAAAAACATCCAAGAATTCATGCAAACAAAATACAAAACGAAATCAAATGAGAACTTCTAATGCAGCCTAATGGTCTCTCTAGCCACTTTTATTAACTTCAGTATCTTCATAACGCTCACCTGAAAATGATGCTTAAAACGTCAACACAAAGGTTGGTGAGAGTCATAGGTTTTACGACACCAACAAAAGATTTAATTCAATTACTGTGATTATACAAAAAAAACAAAACATGGCAGGACAATTAAGCTGACTATTATACATGCTAACATGCAATCGTCCCAAACAAGCAATCACAATTGGGACGGAACGTGTCCCCCGATCCAAATCACAAAAATAGTCATGGAGAGGAATGTTATCCCCAAACCCAGACTCTTGGTACCGTATCCGCACAGGTTCATACCCACACAAAGTAGGCGAAACCTCTTGCCCACAAAGTAGGCGAAGAACAATGCAACATCATACAACATGCAGCACATAACATATAATAGCTACATAAAAGTCCATGTGTAACTTGAACCATATAATCACATAATCAAAACATTTCGAAACATATTTTGCATCATTTCCATCCCAAGAAAACATAATAAAATGGGACTATGAAACTCACCTGATGCTCAGCTTACTTGACAAGATCTTGCACACAATCTAATCATAACAAAACACAAGTTACACTCGGTTAGGCAAATGCCCAAGCAAATGTAACAATAACATGATGGACCTCTAAACCTAACACTAAGTTTATGATCCTTCATATACATCTCCCAACTCAGTTTCATACCCTATATGACCTTACTCGCTAACTTCCACTTTTATAGTTTCTGGCTGAATTTTGTAGTCACTTTATGACCACAAATAAAATACCAAAACACCTAATTGATGGTTCTCCTTACATTCCCTAGCTCTCCAATGAGTTGTGAGCTACTGTGAATTTTTAGAAAAAATAATACTATGTGAAACTATTTTATAAAAATTCATCTTTACAAAGTACTCAGATTCGGATCTGAACGCACATTAAAAAGTTTGACGTCCTTAAAAATACTTAGAAAATGTTTTTGCGTTAGCCCTTCGAACTGGAGTTAATAGACACCTAAAATATGACTCATGATTTTTGGCTAACCCAAATTTTCCTTTTAAGTAGGGGTTTTACTCCCCGAAATCAGACCCGAATTTACTGTTTTAACAACTTTTCTTGCGAAAATTATTTGACTAACTTCCTACCTCAAAACCTTTCGGGGCCGGACTTTTTGGAAACTAGACTCTCTGAACTTATCAATAGACATAAGATTCATCAAAAATCTCGTTACCAATCATGAGATAACATTCGAACAAGATGACTCAAAATTCTGCTCAATCCTAAATTCAATTCTATCGCGTTCTAACTCTAACCGAATACATCAAATCGCATCTAATCTAACCCTAAACACTTCTAATTAGGTTTAACATTATAAATTTACAGATTTTTATGAACCCTAATTTATCCATCACTTTATTGTTACATGAATTAAAAAGAAAGTTAAAACAATTAGAGTTTTTAAACATACCTTGATCCTTAATTCTTGAAACCTTAAATCACCAAATTGATCTTGAATAAAATAAAAAAAAACTTTTTTTCTTCTGCTCTTAGGTTCGACCGAATATAAAAAATAAATGGGGGATATGAGTTTGTATTTATAGTGCAAAGAAGGAGGTTTAGATAATTACCATATTAGAATTCCACTTTTACTAAAATTGGTTTTATTTTTTTTTCTTCTTAAACCGGCCGAACAACACATTTTTTTTATTTTTATTTATTTATTAGTATTTACACAAAAACCCTTTAATTTTGTTATTTTTATAAAAACCTTTATTTATTTAGACATCCATCTAAATAAAACTAGTTTTAAATACTTAAAAAAATTCATTTCATACTTTATTTCCTTAACTTAATAATACTAAAATCTACTAACTAAATTTCTAAACTTATTCTCACGAATTCTTATTATCTAAATATGTATACATATACATATAAATACGTACACACATGGAATTATACCATCATTCTCACTGTCACTAAAATGTGAACAAAATGAAACAACCATAACTTCAATCACAGTGAGACGATCACACTCCATTGATTAGTAACCAAACTCACATATGATCACATAAACACATAATTATCATAACACATAATGAAACTCAAGTCAAAGCTAACGGTTGACTAACCTGCTCAAAACACAGTTGTTACAGTATCCCCTCCTTAGGGAAATCTCGTCCCGAGATTTAACCACTAGATTCACTAGAATTAGCAACAAACAGTTGGGGGTACCTAGCTTTCATATAGTCCTCGCGCTCCCATGTATACTCAGGACCACGCTTTGAATTCCAACATACTTTAACAATAGTAATCTTACTACGTTTTAAAGTCTTAACCTCACGATCCATAATCTCTACGGGTTTCTCGACAAAATGAAGAGTTTTGTCGACCTCGATCTCGTCCAATGGCATATGCAAGTTAGCATCCGCCAAACACTTTTTCAAATTTGACACATGGAATGTGCCGTGCAACTCACTCAATTTCTTAGGCAACCTTAACCTATAAGCTATAGGACAAATCCTTTCAAGGATTTCAAATGGTCCTACATACCTTGGTGCCAACTTACCTTTCTTTCCAAAACGCATCACGCCTTTCCAAGGCGACACTAGAGGCTTACGTCTATTGTTAGCATAGCTCTTTTGACGATCTTTCACCGCTTTGAGCTTCTCCTTGATTAAAACTACCTTGTCAGTTGTCTCTTGCACTAACTCAGGCCCAATCAAACTACCTTCCCTAATCTTAGCCCACAGAACGGGCGACCTACATTTTCTTCCATACAATGCTTCAAATGGAGCACACTGGATGCTCGAATGATAACTATTGTCGTAAGAAAACTCGGCTAATGGTAGATGGACATCCCAACTACCACCCAAATCTATAACACACGCCCTTAACTATCCTCCAAAGTCTGTATCGTACGCTCACTTTGTCCGTCTGTTTGAGGATGATAAGCAGTACTCAAGTCTAAGCTGTCCCCAAAGCTTTCTGTACCGATTGCCAAAAGTGTAAAGAAAATCGCCTATCTCGATCTAAAATAATCAACACGGGCATTCCATGTCGTGCCACAATTT
>BQNB010171751.1:0-13531 GCA_026074375.1 Tanacetum coccineum
ATGGGTTCTCATGCCTCACGAGTGATTCTCTTTGGTGTTATTCCTGCTATTATCCCTGCTATCATTGAGGTTCCTATTGTTTTAGTTGACCCTATAGTTACACCGGAGGTGGGGACAGTTTCAGTCGTCTCACATGCCGGGGTACTTGATTTAGTGGATTATTTACCTTCTTCTGATTCTAATCCATCGGAGGATTCTTTACCTCCCGCACCAGATTTGCCATTGGTTTCACATTTTTTATGTTCTGAAGACACGGAAGCGGACGGTGAGTCCGAGCCTGTTGAGCAGAGACCCATATCATCATCTCATGATACTCTTGCACCATTATCAGAGTTTCCCCTTGCACCTGTTGTTTCCCCACCCAGGATTCGTCGACGTTCAACGACTCTTGTCCGACCCGGTGAGGCTATCCCTTTCGGTCGACCATATCGCACCCACCTCAATGGGCCGTGTAAGTTGTTGACTGCAAGTAAGAGAGTTAGACCCATTCCTGCTCATAGACTTGCATGGAGATGTGTATCTCATCATTCATCGGATCGTCATTCTTTACCAGACTCATCTTATTCTAGTGCACCTTCAGATCGTTCCTTATCCGGACATACACCACCAAACACCACCGATGCTGATTTATCTACACCACATAGGTTTTTTCATTGATCACTTGCTAGGACTCCACGACATAGTAAGGCTTTTAGACGTTGGAGGTTTGCATCATTGTCTACCCCTTACCCACTGACTACATCAGGGTTATCTTTAGGTTCATCTTCTGAGAGGTCATTAGATTTATCTTCACCTTCTTCTAGGCCATCTCGCAAGAGATGTAGGTCCCATACTGCTTCGGTACCATCACCTACTCATGTTTTGAGGTCGATATCCCCTACTCCTGTTGATCTTTTAGCACCACGCAAGAGGTTTAGAGATTCATACTCACCAGAGGAAAGCGGAGAGGAACATATGGAGGTGGATATTGCTGATGTAGAGGTTGTTGCAGATGTAGGTATTAGTGAGGGAGTTGTAGCTCACCCTAAGGATGGTGTAGGTATGGGATTTGAGATTGCTGCTAGTGATGTTAGGGAGGATGATGAGGAGTTTGAGGTAAAGGCTAGTGCGGCAAACACGAGAGAGATCGATGTAGATCCATTGGTTATTGGTGATAGTTCTAAGTCTTCTAAAGGAGGTATACCTGATCTTGAGGATACTATTTATGATATAGTTTAGTACACGTGAGAGGTTCGTATTGATATGATTACTAAGATTGAGACCACTCAAAGACAGTTGGAGACTAGTCAGATGGTGGCTAGTGGAGAGCGAGCTAGTTTGGTTAAGAGGATTGGGAGTTTGAGACTGGAGTACCTAAAGGTTCGAGCTATGTTGAGTATAGAGAGAGATCGGATTGACAATATTCGTTGGCACATGGCACTTTCACAAGAGGAGTTTCGTCAGGTTCGTAGGGATCGTGATGATACTCGGAGGAGACTTAGGAGGTTGGAGTCGTATGTTGAGAGACATTTGGGTTTTCGCCCTTAGACTAGTAGTACCATGATCATGTAGGACATTAGACTGATGGTTAGGTCTAGATGTTGGCAGTAGAAATAATCGTAAATCATGTACCTATTTTGGATTGGTTGTAACTGAATTATGCTTTTATTCGTGAAATGAAAAGCTTGTTTTGATTCTCTCGCATATTCATCTATATTGTTATTTACTTGTTTTGGCAAAACATGTTCTATTGTATTTTCCTATATAAACCCTATTTACCATTTATAATGGCTATACCTCGTATCGAATCTTACCGCGTGCTATGTCTTGTGATATAGAACAATGACTATCAATCACTCCGGTATGACCCCTGAAGCAATCGAAGAACTCATTAACCGACGTGTGGAAGAAGCGTTGGCTGCTCATGAGGCGACCTGTGCCGCCAATGCTCTCGAGGTTGAGAATCAAAGCTAGAACGGCAGCGACGGCTAAAATGGAAATGACGGTAATGGAGATGGTGAGAATGGAAATGGTGAGAATGGAAATGGAAATCCAAACAAGAATGGTAGAGGTGATAGACCTGTTGCTAGAGAATGCACATATCAGGACTTCATGAAGTGTCAACCACTCAACTTTAAGGGAACGGAAGGAGTTGTCGGATTGATAAGGTGGTTTGAGAAGATGGAAACAGTGTTCCATATCAGCAATTGTCCAGAGAAATACCAAGTCAAGTATGCTACTTGCACACTGTTGAACAGTGCACTAACTTGGTGGAACTCACACAAGAGGACTATTGGGACTGAGGCTGCATTTGCCATGTCATGGAGAGAGCTCATGAAGCTAATGACTGAAGTGTACTGCCCAAGAAATGAGATTCAGAAAATGGAAACTGAACTGTGGAACTTAGCCATGAAGAACAATGATTTGACTGCTTATACTCAGAGATTTCAAGAGTTGACTATGATGTGCACCAAGATGGTCCTAGAGGAGGAGGATCGGGTTGAGAAATTCATTGGAGGACTCCCCGATAACATCCAAGGGAATGTAATTGCTGCTGAACCTACAAGACTGCAAGATGCTGTTAGGATTGCTAACAACTTAATGGACCAAAAGTTAAAAGGTTATGCTGTGAAAAACGCTGAAAACAAAAGAAGATTAAAGGCCAATCAGAGAGACAACCGTAGTCAGCAACCACCATTCAAAAGGCCAAATGTAGGAGGTCAGAATATGGCAAGAGCCTATACGGCTGGCAACAATAAGAAGAAACCATATAATGGACCGTTGCCTCTCTGTAACAAGTGTAAGCTTTACCATGAAGGACCATACACAGTGAGATGTGGTAAGTGCAACAAGGTTGGGCACTAGACTCAGGATTGTAAGGTCACAAATCCCACTACTTCTACCCAGAGAGGTCAAACTGTGAATCAGAGAGTTTTAACTTGTTTCGAGTGTGGAAGGCAAAGACACTACAGAAGTGATTGCCCAAAGTTGAAGGATCAAAACCGTGGAAATAAGGCTGGAAACAAGAATGAAGTTGGTAAAGCAAGAGGGAAAGCATATGTGCTAGGTGGAGGAGACGCTAACCCCGATTCAAATGTCGTCAAGGGTACATTTCTTCACAATAATCATTATGATTTCATACTATTTGATTCGGGTGCCAATAGAAGTTTCATATCGACTACATTTAGTACTTTGCTTGATATAACCTCCGATGCTTGAGACGTTAGCTATGCTGTCGAATTAGCCGACAAAGGAATTTCTGAAACCAATACCGTGCTTAGAGGTTGTACGTTAGGATTATTAGGTCACCCATTCAATATTGACCTAATGCCGGTAGAACTTGGAAGCTTTAACGCCATCATCGGCATGGATTGGTTAGCGAACCATCATGCGGTGATCGTTTGCGATGAGAAGGTCGTGCGGATTCCCAATAGAGATGAAGTTTTGATAGTTCAAGGTGATAGAGACGGCAGTAGAAGAGAGAAGTCAAAGTTAAGCATTATATCATGCACTAAAACTCATAAGTATGTTGAGAGAGGTTGCCTAATTTTTCTGGCACAAGTAACGAAGAAGGAAACCAGAGACAAGTCGGAGGATAAGCGACTTGAGGACGTGCCGACTGTACGAGACTTTTCGGAGGTCTTTCCAGAGGACTTACCTGGAATACCGCCTACGCGACAAGTTGAATTTCAAATTGACTTGGTTCCTGGTGCTGCACCTGTGGCACGAGCTCCGTATAGATTAGCACCGTCGGAATTGCAAGAATTGTCTACTCAATTACAAGAAATTTCTGACAAGGGATTTATAAGACCAAGTTCCTTACCCTAGAGAGCCCCGGTCTTGTTTGTCAAAAAGAAAGATGGATCTTTTTGGATGTGTATCGATTACCGTAAACTGAACAAGTTGACGGTGAAGAACCGATATCTACTTCTGAGAATCGACGACATGTTTGATTAGTTGCAAGGATTAAGAGTCTAGTCTAAGATCGACCTGAGATCTGGTTATCACCAACTCAGAGTTTGAGAGGAAGACATTCTAAAGATAGCGTTTAGGACACGCTACGGTCACTATGAGTTTCAAGTGATGCCGTTTGGACTGACCAACGCACCGGTGGTATTCATGGATCTGATGAATCAGGTGTGTAAACCGTACCAAGATAAATTTGTGATCATTTTTATTGATTACATCTTGATCTACTCCAAGATCGAAGAAGCGCACGCAGAACACCTTAAGTTAATTTTGGAGTTACTTAAGAAGGAAGAATTGACGCCAAGTTTTCAAAGTGTGAATTTTGGCTGTCGAAGGTACAATTTCTTGGTCACATGATTGATAGTGAGAGCATTCACGTGGACCCCGCTAAGATTGAGTCAATCAAGGATTGGGCATCACCCAAGACTCTGACAGACATTCGTCAATTTCTAGGTTTGAGGCTATTACCGACGATTTATCTAAGGTTTCTCAAAAATTGCCAAGCCTATAACGAAGCTGACTCAAAAGAACGTGAAGTTTGATTGGAGTGAAAAGGCAGAAGCTACATTTTAACTGTTGAAGCAGAAGTTGCGTAGTGCACCGATTTTGGCTTTACCCGAAGGTGGTGAAAACTTCGTGGTCTGTGATGCTTTCTCTTTAAGGATTAGGCGTAGTTTTGATTGCAAAGGGAGAAGGGTCATTAGCTACGCGTCACACAAACTTAGATTCATGTGAAGAATTACACTAACACATGACTTAGAGCTTGGAGTTTTAGTGTTTGCTCTCAAAATGTTGGAGATTTTTTTGTATGGCCACGAAGTTGCGTTGTGGTTCACCTAAATCACAGAGTTTGCAACATATTCTAGATCAGAAAGAGTTTAACATGAGACAATGTAGATGGTTAGAGTTGTTGAGTGATTACGACTGTGAGATACATTATCATCGGGAAAAGCGAAGTAGGAGGCGGATGCCTTGTGTCGAAAGGAACAGCTTTAAACTACTACGAGTTTCGAAGCTTTAGTTTTGACGATTAGTCTGAACCTCCCTGTGCAGATCTTAGAAGCTTAGGTTGATGCGAGAAAGGAGGATAATTATGGAATAGAAGATCTATGTGGTATGATTAAGAAGCTAGAGCCGCGTATTGATGGAACGTTGTGCTTAAATGGGAGAAGTTGGATACCTTGTCGAGGTAATTTAAGGGAACTAATTATGCACGAGTCGCATAAGTCAAAGTATTCGGTACATCCTAGATGGACAAGATGTACCACAGATTTAAAGAAGCTATATGGTGGCCGAATATGAAGGCTGAGAATTGCCTACTACGGTCAGTAAATGTTTTTGACATGTGCCAAATCAGGACGAATGCAAAAAACATCTGGGTTTGTTGGTGCAAACCGTGATTTCCCAGTATGGAAGTGGGAGAACTTTTACTATGGATTTACGTTAACTAAGTTACCAAAAACATCAACTGGTCAAGATACAATTTGGGTACATTGTTGATCAGACTAACAAACTCTGATCATTTATTACCAATGGATGGTAAAACCGACTCAATGGAGAAAGATAGGTTGAACGAGGTAAATACTTGTAGGAGTAGTCTCAGAGGCATGGAGTGCAGTTTCGATTATTTTATGATCGAGACAGTAAGTTTTACCTCTCATTTATGGAAATCGTTTGAACGGATTGAAAGCCCTAGGTACTCAATTGGATATGAGTACGGCTTACTGATGTGTGCTAAAACACACATCGTTTACCACCCGAAAAACAATATATTTGGACTAAAAACATCAATATGTATAGTAATATTATTGCAAGGATGTTTGGTTTTGTGTTTTTTATGTCTTGCAGGTATAACGGATTGAAAACAAGGCAAAAACGGAGACTTTCAGGTAAGATTTGAAGACGTTTACGCGTTTTTCGAGATCAAGACAAAGTCGTTAATATTTCTCGAGCACTCCATCAGAAAGAGCACGAGATTACGAGTCCGACGGTGCCTTCATCTCTTATAGGGCCGGCCCGACACCATTTATTATGGGTCGGACCGACCAATAATTCAGTGCATAACAAGCCCAGCCAAGAGACATTATAAATGAAACTAATGCAAAATTGAATGTGAAGGGTTCCATAGATTATTAGGCAAACTGGACCCAGTAGTACCATATGCTAAAAAGTGGAGGGGCCCAATGGGAGAAGAATTGCAAAAATGAGTTGGGCCCATTTTCTTGTGCTTAATAATCACGCAGCAAGCAGAACTAGAGATATATCTTATCTTTCCATCTTAGTTTATTTTTTCATTCTCGTTTTTTTTAATTTTTTTTGTCTTTTCTTTTCGTAGTGTAGGTAGGGAAGAGATTAGAAAGTAGAATAGCAGCAGATTCATTATATTATCTTATGTTTCCATTTTAATTGTTTTTGTTTCTGTCGTTTCTTTTACTTAGGTAAAGTAGCAGTAATAGAATGTTAGATTAGATGTAGTGCTAGAGTAGTTTTATTAGTAGAATTGATACTTTCTTTTATTTCGATCAAATGATATAATTTAGATTTTATTGTATTGCACCATTTTTATTTGAAGTGCAGATTTATAGGAGGTATTCAAAGTAATTAATAGTTGCTTATTTCGGGGTTTAATCAATGGAGTTATTAACGGGTTTAAAGCTTATGGAGAGGGTCTCATCTCATCTCGCCATTCTACATCCCTCGTCTCATTCGGTTATCTCTTGCCTTTTTACTTCTTTATTTTTATCTATGTTTATGCTTTTTGCCATGTTTAGCTTAGTGATGATCATTGTTGCGTTATTTGTTGATTTTAGCTTAGTCATAATGTTTAGCGAGTAGATTTGTGGTAAAGTTATGCGTGTTAAAGGGACCGTGAATTGTGAGTTTAAGTGTGGAATAAAATTAAATTGTTGATTAATATTTTTCGGTTATTTAGATTTCTTATTGATTATTTTGAGGGCTAAAGCCAGGAGAAGTATTGCAAACATCATCATCTAGTAATTAATACTAATGTAAGATATCGTTTTCAAAATAGACCAACGTCGTGAGAAAATAATATTTTTACTGTGTAAATTCGTCATCATTAAGTAATTTTGTACCAAAATTAGGCTGTTTTTCATATAAACCAACGTTGCGTGGGAGGAAAGAAACAGTTTTTTTTTTTAGACGGGCACACCAATTCTTTTATTATTCTTTATTTCACATTAATGTCTTTTTCACCTCATCTTGACATAGCATATTCTTTTTAGTTTATATTAGTATTATTTTAGCTTTATATAATTAGGTATAATTTCAAAATCAATATCTAAAAGATAGTCAAGCATCAAACGACAAACATTAATGTAAATCTCAAATTCAATTCTCGTTGGGATACGACTCCGAAAGAGTAGATTTTTTACTTGTTTTCGAGTGATTGTTTATTCTAACGGGATACTTAATATTATATACATACGGCTAGTATGTATTTTATACGATATCAAAAATGGAGACCGTTATTGACCGAGGGTGAGTTTGTACGAATTTTTACGTTATGTTTCGAGTTTGTGAATTGAAGATCCATTTCGCTTTTGAAGTTTAATTTCGTTCTAAAAAAATAAAAAAAATTAAAATAAAACCCAAACAAAATATTTTTTCATCTTTTATATATTTATATATTATATTAAAAATACCAAAAATAATTTTCTTTATAAAAAAAATCTTCTTGTTATCCTCTCTAGCGTTTAATTCTTATCTCTTTCTCTTCTCTTATTGTTTTGGGACCTCTGTTTGTAAAAACTCTGATGAAATAATGGATGATAACTTATCTTTTAAAAACATCTCTTTTGAGTCATTTATGTGATTATGACTGTTGTACTATGAAATAATACACCAGATTAGCTTTCGCTGCTATATGTCAAAAATGGGGGTGTTATAGATTGGTATCAGAGCCACGGTTATAGAGAACAAGGTTAAAACCTTAACTATAACTACATTTCTTTTTCCATCCAAAATATGTAAAGATACATAACTACCATACTATTATATAAATAACTTATGTTATTTACCGCTGGGTTGTTAACAAAGTGATGTCTTCTCCTAATCATCCTACTTCCGATATTGAGGATGATTTTTCCTCTAACTTTTCGGACTATATCTCGGCTTCCCCGGACTATGTCCCAGCTTCACCAGGAAAAACTTATTCTAGCTCTTCAAATAACTCATTTGGTGTAGTTCCACACCAACTCTTTCACTTTTTCATGATGACCCCTTTATGAAGGTTATGCATGCATATTATGCTAAAGAATCACCTATTTTACCACCGACTATTGTGCCTCCATCTTCTATGTTTAATCCTCAAGAATTCTTTCTTCTGGAGGAATTATTGTCACCTAAGAAACAAGGCCATAACCAATCATTCTCCTCTACTTCTGTCCTACCTCAAGAATTTGAGATGGGAGAAAGCTCTCGTAAGACAAGTATGGAACGTCACGAGGAGCAAATTGAGGAAATTCTGAATCACCTGGATGAACTCTCTCTCTCGACCGCATTGAGCACATAGAAGACAAAATAGAAGGTCTCGGAAAAGGTCGAGTGATTATACAACAAGATTTTGACAATCTGGAAGCTAAACCCCAAAAGGCTCATCCTTAAATTACTAAACTTCAAAGAAAGCAAAAGGGAAATAACAACAAGATTGCTCTGGCTTACTTCAGGATTGCTAATCTAGAACAAATAATCGAATAAATCCAAGTTCGTCACCAAGCAGACAATGAAAGTCTTCTGAATGCAATCTATGAACTCAAGAATAGCCAGAAAGGACCATCGAACTACTAGATTAGATACTAGTTATAGCTTTTAACCTAGCCACGGGATGTGTGGTATAAATAACAACACTTGTCAAATTTTGACTATGTACAGTACAAAGGCAATCCCATTATACCTTGTTGTTTCATAATACCAATATATCCATCCTAAAACACCTTCTCTTATATTATCATCTCTGTCTCCATCATTATGAATCATACCATGATTTTTAAATAAATCATAGATACTTATTTGATATGAATTATCTATGATTTCGATATCACTATTGTGACAATGTTTATTTTTGAACTTTAATCATTTTAAGACTTGTGATATCATTCTTATTATGTGTTATCTTATGTTGATAGAATGCCTCCCAAAAGGATGTCAACATCTGAAGCACCAGCCATGACTCAGGCTGCCATCAGGAAACTAGTTGCTGACAGTGTTACCACAGCTCTAGAAGCACAAGCCGCTAACATGGCAAATACTGATAATACAACCAGACCAAGAGAAGCTCATCTAGCAAGACAATGTAGCTACAAAGAGTTCATGAGCTGCCAACCTATCAACTTCAAAGGTACGAAAGGTGCTATTGGTCTTATCCGCTAGTTTGAAAGAACTGAATCAGTGTTTTCCTGTAGCAACTATACCAAAGACTGCAAGGTGAAGTTTAATACTGGTACTTTAACTGAAGAAGCTCTATCTTGGTGGAATTCTTTTGCCTAACCTATTAGGATAGAAGAAGCTTACAAGATTACCTGGGTTGAAGGGTGGAGGTAATAATAATAATAATAAATAAAACTATGGGCTGATAAAAGTTTACTGCCTCTTGTCGGCTCACAACCGATGTGGCAGTCTTCAAAATAAGGCACATAGTTATAATAATCCAAGACTGATAAAAGTCTGCTGCATCTTGCCGGCTCACAACCGATGTTGCAGCCTTCTAAAAGGTCGAGGAAATTACCGATGTCGAAATACGTTTGTTGCATCTTGCCGGCTCACAACCGATGTTGCAGCCTTCTAAAGGACCGAAGTTTAATAATGTTGCAATAATAATAAGTATAAAGTCAAATTTCGACTCCGGGGTTATCTAAATAAAGCCTCCGTCTCTGGACTCGTAGTTGAGTTGTTTCAGATGAAATAAAAAGGATAACCCCTAAATCATGCGAATTTAGAACCTTAATGTGGACCTTATTCTCACCATATCGTCTCTTTAGGAAAGGATTTCAAACTAATTATGGTCTAAACCGGGCACCTTTATGATAATAAGGACATAATTTATTTGTCGCCAATAATAATAAAATCCTTAGAGGAAATTAGGAATAAGGGAGCGAAAAGTAGCCGCGTTTACACAATTAGCTTTTATGAGTAGTGTTAGCATCATAACTTGTATTTTACAATGATCTTGTGTTTAAGCTTGGCTTGGAGAAGTGAAAGTCGGGGACGATAAATTTATCCATTTGGACACTTTTTGTGCTTTTTGTTCCGTGATCCTAAAAGTTATCAATGAATAATGAAAGCAATACATTATGTCACACATGAATAAGTTGTAAGTTGGAAATTATGAAAATCATAAAATAAAATAAAAAATGGGTAAAACGGGGGTGCTTGCGAATTAAATAATTTTTGAACCTTTTAATGGATCTTTTCTGTTGTTGTTTGATTATGGGGGGTCATAAGTTAAAGGGGGATAACATTATTTATTTCCGGTTTTGTTTTATTTACATTGCCTGTGGGACCAGCAATGACTTAGTGTGGGGGAATTTGATATTTGCTAAAACACACATCTTTTATACCCCGTAAAACACTAAAAAACGAAGTAAAAATACTAAAATATGCTTTATTATATTGCAAATATGTTTGTTTGGTATTTTTATGTCTTGCAGGTAAAAAGGATTGAGAACGGTGCAAAACGAGAATTATCGGGTTCAAATTAGTCAAGTTTAATTATTACTCAAAGCCAAGATGAAGTCGTGAAAAGTCTCCGAGCATGCCAGTGGAAAGAGCGCGAGAATACGAGTTCAACGGTGCCCTCGGATCTTATTGGGCCAGCCCGTAACCCATTTAAATGGGCCGGGCCAGCCCATTGTTAATTAGCCCATAAATAAAGCCTAAGCCCACGAAGCATAATTATGCATAATTGGCCCATGATTTCTTTTGGCCCATCTTTAGTTCCTGTCTCAAATCCATTTTACAACTAAAAGTGTATGAAATTGAAGTATAGAAAGGGAGGTCACGTGCATGCTAATTAAATACAAATGGAGCACGTGCCTTCCCACTATCCTTGTGAGAGCAAATCAGATAAAGACATGTGGCATGGCAAGTTGATAACATTCCATTTGAATAACAAAAATGATCCAACAGACTGAATTTTGTGCGTATGAATGAAGCAGACTTGGAGTAGGCTCATCAAACTCTCGATCCGTGTGAAGGCCAATGATTGGCTAATAATGCCTCAATGATTGGAAGCAAATTTACGTTTTTACCCTCTTGTGGCTATATATATCACACGCTCCCTTGTATTTTGGGGCACCTAGGAAAATTAGTTTATAGTTTTAGATTTTTTAGTTTTTAGCTTATATTGTTTAGGATTAGCTTATTTCGTTTTTCTAGCTTATTGTACTCAGCTTATTTCGACAGCTTATTTAAGTTTTGTAATAAGAATGGTTTAAGTTTAATGTAAGTAATGGTTTTCTTATATTCGTTGCTTATTGGTTCATTTTCTCTCTTTTCGTGCTAGCTTATTAAATAAGTTTTCTTTTCGAGCTTATTCTCTTAGCTTATTAGTCTCAAAGCTCCTTAAAAAGCTCTTATTTTCCGTTAAGATAAGTTTCTAAATAGCTTATTCGGTTTTGAGTGAGCTAATATTGTTGGATCAAACTTTCATGAGCTTAAGTGCTTATTCGATTTGATATTTGAGATGTTTTATGTGCTTATTGCTTACTCAACGTCCTTGTTGCTGTTTTCTGTGGCTTATTGATTAGTTTTGAGCTTATCTAGTTTAGTGTTTAGCTTATTTAGTCGTTAAATTTGTAGATCTAAAAAAATCATTTAGCTTATCATTAAGGTTTGAAGTTTATAGAGCTTATCTCGTTGTTTAGTTGCTAAATCTCGTTTGCTTATTAGACTAGTGCTTATTTTGTCAAGGTTTTAGCTTATTAAAAAGTTTTAGTTTAATATTTCGTTCTAGCTTAAAACTCGTACTATGTTTAGAATTCGTTTAGCTTAATGTCATGGTATCTAGTTCTATTGCTTATCTCACTTTTTAGGATTGCTTATCTCATATGTTTATATGCTCGTGGCTTATCGTATTTGCTTATCTTGTGATCAAGTTTGTTTACTAGAAAGTCTTTCTTTTGTTAAATAGCAACTGTGTGCGTGTAGTTTTTTTTTAAACATCGAATTTGGGCCTTGTGTGTTTGGGCCGTAACTTGAGAATTGGATCACGATTAAGGGATTAAGTTTCATTTGTCTGATACTTGATTGGGCCTAATAGTACATAACAGTGAATTGCAAAAAAAAATTGCGAAATGGGATAACATGTTAACTGTTAACAATTTGAATTGTTTTGTTGTTTGACTTTTTGGTACCGGTCAACTCACGAGGCGCGGAGCTTAAGGGTTTATTTAGCTAGACCGAATTTGATTATTTGTTTTAGCTAAATAAATCGGGTGTTATTCGTTTAATTGCGGGTCTTCAATTCGGTTCCATTTTCTATCCTTTTTCAATATAATAGTATAGTTTAGTATAAAAAATGTTTTGCTTTGCTTATTTGATCATTATGAGTAGCGAGTAGTTTAATTAATGCTTGCTAAGTGAAATTATGATTTGGGATTTAAATGTGGATTTGAAAAAGGTTTAATTGATTAATAATTTGTCGGATTATTTAGATTTGTAAATTGATTGTTTAAAGGGCAAAATCCGAAGAATAATCAAATTACACATCTAGTAATTATTTTCTTTTAAAGAGATCGTTTTCAAAATAAACCAACGTTGTGAGAAAATTATTTTTTCTAAGGATTATAATTCGTTAATAAACCTAAATTCACACTTAAGGAACATTTCACGTCACTTAGCAAGCATATTTGTCATTTTTATCTTTTAGATCAATTTTAGTATAATTTTGTAGTTTTAAATCTTAGAATTAATATTAGTTTAATTTTTAGTATAAAAATAGTTTAAAACCAAAACCAAAAACTTGAATGACAAACAAGCTCGATTTGCAACATGAACGTAGATTTCCATTCACCTCTCACCGAGGAGAACGATACCCGTGTTGATTACTCATTATTCTTTCCTAAGAATAATCTGTATGATACTTTGCTTACGTATGCGTATATGTATTATATATACCTGAGGGTTTATTTGATACGTGTAATAACAAACATCAAAATGGTGCTGCTGGCTGCTATCGGGGAGGAGGGTGTAGCGGTTTTTTTTAAAACGGGATTTGTTCGTTTGTTAGAGCTTTGAAAGAATCCTTTTTTTCCTTCGGAAAGTTTAATTTTTAGTTTCTTTATTTAAAAAAAAAAAACTTTATTAAAAAAAATCCAAAAATATTTTTTCTTTTTTATTTTTTTTATTTTTTTTCCTTTTTTTCTTTAATAAATAAATATTAAAAATACCAAAAATATTTTTTATTAATATTATCTTCATAAAAATCTTCAAAAATATTCTCCTTTATCCTCTTATCTCATTTAATTCTTATCTTCTTTACCCTCTTATCCGTTTAATTCTTTGACATGTCTTCGTATAACCATCCTGGTTGATCGTGTTGTGGAGGTCCGTTTAATGGTGGAAA
>BQNB010171752.1:0-13531 GCA_026074375.1 Tanacetum coccineum
TTTGTAAACAGAAGCGATTTCTATCGAGAAAGATGTAACAACCGGAAATTTTCAGAATTTGAAATGACTATTTTATCCTTTGACTTTTTGAGTCTGACTTGACTTTTGACCTTTTATTGTCATGCAAAAACGATTACTGCGTAACCGGTAAATTTTCGGAACATATTTAAATAATAAATCATATTTGTTGTTACATATTTGTCGTTTACAAATTTGATTTTCAATCTCACTTGGCTTGAAAACGAGAATACCTTGTTAATTTTAAAAACCGCACATAACGCGTACCGACAGAAAAATAATTTAATTATATTAAATTGTCGCTTTTTATTAAATAAAAGTATTTAATAAATTATTTAACATGTTATTCAAAAGCGTTTATTTAAATGCGGATGTTCAAGTTAAAGTTTTATTTTTTAGACAAAGCTTACGTCAAATAAGTGTTGTATTATTTTTGCAGAGATAATTTATAACTTTTTATATTTTATACTTTTACTATTTATATTAATCTTACATAAAAATTTTCGATTTTGGTTAACTGGATAGTTGACTCGTGTTTATAGTAACACGCTATTTAAACGTGGCTACCCGGGATTTTGCCTAATAAAAGCCATAAAAATGCCAAAAGAATAGAAAATGTGTGCTTTTGTGTCTAAATGTGCAGGAAAGGATTAAAAAGACAAAAAGAAGCAAAAACGATCAAAAAAACCATCAAGAAACGGGAAAAAGACAAAAAGACAAGAGCAAGAGTGAGAAATCAGCCAAAGATCAAAGCCGGATCAGTCCGACACAGCAGGAAAGACAGTAAAGAAAGAAACAATGAAGTCAAGAGCCAAAATAAAGTCAAGGGGCTAGTTATGACAAGTGTGTAAAGTTTCAAGGGCTTATGTGAAGTTTTGAAGATCAAGGGCCAAATTGACAAAAGAGAAAAATGGTTTATTAAAGAGAGACAAAGAAATAAAAACCACAAGGACTGAATGTGTTAACTTCAAACTTTGTTTTACACCAAAAGGGGCGGAACAAAAGACAAGGACGAGTTTTGCACATCTCCAAACCTTCAAACTAAAAAGCCGCGTTTGTTGTAACAGAATAACCACCGTAACCTCTTTTCCCGCGCAAACTCCACACAACCCAAATTCAATTTTACCCTTCCCCGCTCCTTTATAATCTCTCAAACCCGTTCATAAATTATCTCCAATCACAAACAAACACGTGGCACTTCCCTATTGGCCAAGACACCTCATTAAGATCATCCAACGGCTTATATTCACTTATAAGAGATCAACGATTGAGATTCAATGGATCATTCTGGAAACTCTTCCCTCCTCTTCACTACTCCTCTATAAATAGAGTGTTAGGGATCATTTTTTCAGTGGTTGAATTTTGTTTTAAAACTTTTTACTTTGTAATTTCCCGTTTTAAGCAATTAAGCTTTCATTTTAAGCAATTAAGCTTTTAAGCTCTTGTAACCTTTTCTTTTGAACTTGTACTCTTCAATTCTAGTGATATTAATTCATTTTACAAGTTTTTGTGTTCTTTGATTTACATTTGAATACGAATTCATCAAATAAGCTCTAAATAAGCTCGTTTGAGCTTATTGCTTTTAAAAAGCTCAATTGTAGTCAAACTTTGTTTTTAAGCACTCATTTCATCATTCTAATCATTTATAATCAAACAGCATGATCACTTAAGTAATTTGAGGTCATTTTCAAGGTTCAAGGAAGAAATAAGCTAGTTATAGCTTATTAAGCTTGTTGCTTAAGGTTTAGAGGCAAGGTGCCAATAGGATAATAATTTGAGGTCACTCACTCTACAAGAGTGACCTCTAGTGCTGAGACTTCCATTTTCAGGTTTAAATTTGTCAATTTCATTTCAGCTATTTCATTTAGCTTAATTCAAATTTTCTG
Organism: Tanacetum coccineum; assembly: GCA_026074375.1. NCBI lineage: Eukaryota > Viridiplantae > Streptophyta > Magnoliopsida > Asterales > Asteraceae > Tanacetum > Tanacetum coccineum. The sequence goes on from BQNB010171752.1 coordinate 1,905, forward strand.
TTTTATCTTATGCTTAAATTCTGTTTACTTAGCTTAGTTAGTTTATAAGTTTGTTAGTTTTAAGGCTGGTTTAGTTTAAAGTAAAGTTAGAATTCACTTTTTCAATTCTGTTATATATAGAGTTAGTTTAAGCTAGTAGATAAACTAGCTTATTATCACAAATAAGCTGCAAGTTTTACTGCTTAAATAGCTTTATTAGGTTAATTTTAGTATAAGTAGATAAAAAGCTTTATAAGTTTTAGTGTTTAAAAGACTTTAGGTGCAATTTAATTTGACAGCTTTTTCTTAAAGGTGTGTTTGGGATTAGTCTACTTTGACTCTTAAAGTCATAATCAACTTGTCAAAACTGTTCATACATTTGAGTTAGGGTATATGTTGAAGTTTTAAAAAGATTCTGGAGATTAGATAGTAGAATTCAAAAACTTAGAATCTAAAATCTTTTTCCAGCACCAGGGCAGCTTTTTGGTGAATATTGGTTTCATTTTCTAGAGATTTAGAGCTTAATAGATTTCTATTAAAGCAAAGATAGAGGTAGCAGTACCTAGTGAGTGTGTTTAGAAGGTTAGAACCTTAAAAGTTAGCATACATCTTTGTTCCTTGCACACTGCATCTTTACCATTTGCATCAGCAACAGCAGTTAATACTGCTGTTGCTTGTGAACTTTGAGCATTCTATTAGCATTCATAGTTATACACTAGGGTCTAGCTGTTAGAACCTAATAAGTACTCTATTAGTTTAATAAAGTTCACCACTTAGTTTTCAATTTTAAGCAACATAGCTTAGCTTATTTCTCCTGCACAAGTAGCATAACAGGATTACTTAGAATATTAGCTTAGTTTAAAGTGAATTTCCATTTCTAGTAGCTCTAGTTAAAATCCTTTTATCTAGAATAGCTTAATATCCATAGGTTAGCTTATTTTTAGAGTTTCAACTATTAATGTTTTGAAATAAGCAGTTTAGCTTAATAAAGAAAAAGCTTATTCCAGTTTTAAGAAAAACTTGCACTTTTCAGTTTAATTTCATTGTAAATTTTGTTAACACTAGGGTAATGTTAGTTTAAATACTTTTAATACACATCTTAAGCTTCAACTAGCTTCTTTTGTTTTTAATTTTCATCAAGAAATAAGCTCACATTAAGCCAAAATCCAAATCTCTTTTTAAACAAGCACTTTCTGTAACAGTTTTTAAGATTCTTATTTTTCAGCTTATTTAGTTGATAAAAGTTGAAGTTGTCTTTATTAAAGTTGTTTAGAATAAGCTGGACTATAAGTTTGTAGTTTTGTGGTTCCTTTTATACACCAAGGAAACCCTAATGGGCTTTACAAACGCGTGAAAGGATAATGCATATCCTTTCCTAAGATATCTCTAAGATAACTATCCTGTTACCTAAACAGACTTAACTAGACAAGACCAGTACTAACTATAGTACTGCCAGACTTAACTATGTCTACCAGACTTAACTTTATAACTACCAGACTTAAGTCTGTTTACAATAATCCCTAACAGCCTCATTGACGTGAATCATCAAACATTACAGATATCAGAAACTAGACACTGCCCGTAAACAGTTAAAACTTTACACTGACATACTCACGCGAGTACACTTTCTCTTTTGACGCTTTCACTATTAAGAGACTTTCCTTATAACGCATGTATATCAGTCATAAGACATGTGATGATTTTTTTTTGAGATACCTATTTTGATGGATTAAATATCCTGTTCAAGCCTAGCCAAAATTTTTGGTATATTGAGAAGTGTCGAAACATCTAATTTTGCTGATTATAGTTATCAACGCCATGTTTAAAAATTGGTTTATTAAATCTTAAATTTTTTCCTAATCACACAATCGGTTAACACAAATTCAATCTCGGGACGAGATTCCTTTAAGGGGTAGGTACTGTAACAACCAGAAATTTTTAGAATTTGAAATGACTATTTTATCCTTTGACTTTTTGAGTCTGGCTTGACATTTAACCTTTTGGCATTTTATTGTCATGCAAAAACGATTACTGCGTGACCGGTAAATTTTCAGAACATACTTAAATAATAAATCATATTTATTATTACATATTTGTCGTTTACAAATTTGATTTTCAATCTCACTTGGCTTGAAAACGAGAATACCTCGTTAATTTTGAAAACCGCACAGAACGCGTACAGACACGAAAATAATTTAATTATATTAAATTATCGCTTTTTATTAAATAAAAGTATTTAATAAATTAATTAACATGTTATTCAAAAGCGTTTATTTAAACGCGGATGTTCAAGTTAAAGTTTTATTTTTCAGACAAAGCTTACGTCAAATAAGTGTTATATTATTTTTGCGGAGATAATTTATAACTTTTTATATTTTATACTTTTACTATTTATATTAATCTTACATAATTTACGATTTTGGTTAACTGGATAGTTGACTCGTGTTTATAGTAACACGCTATTTAAACGTGGCTCAACATGATTTATTATTTTATATAAGTACCTCATATGTTGTAATTTTATTTTTTATTATTTACGTTTTTGCTTCGTGGTTACGCCTAAAAGCTTATAATAATTTACGTTTATACCCGTTGGCCCCAAAACTACCCACTTATTCTAAATCTTGCACAAAATAAACACATGTATTCTTTTCCTTCTCTTCCTACAAAACATTTCCTCTTGCTTTTCTTCTAGTGTACGACAAAAGCAAGTTAGAGTTTATGCATTGTTTTTGTTCACACACAAACTTTCATACATATTAAATTAATATCGAACTCATACCTTTGACTTGTGGTTAACCAAGACAACAAGCATGCTCATTTTCTTTGCTTTTGGTTCCCAAAGTCATGCCATCATATATCAAATCTCTGAAATCTCAGCCCATGTGACTCCATAATTATTAAAACAATAATTTATTTAAAACATAAGTGCTTATAGATTATAAAATAAAACAAATGGATAGGTATAGGCATTCTAAAATTTGAAAACCGTCAGAATGGAGTAGTCAAAGACTCCTTCTAATTAGATAGTACTGTTACTTCCGTAATTTCCAGACTACTTTATCTATATAATAGAAATACTATCCACACTATCTATCACAAAATAAAGCCTTAGATTTAATTACCCCATAGCATTCAATTCTAAATAAAAATAAAATAAAAGAAGTATATGTGGCGTGAAGAAAGTAACCAAGGCAACATCAATGTAGTGTTCAAGTCAATCTTCCAAGGTTAGGATTTTGTGGTTCTGGTTAACGGTTTGGGTTTGTCTGCTAACGGTTCGCGAACCCACGACTGGATTGAGTTCAATCAGATTGTGTGCGGTTTATGTGTGTGGTTGGACCTAGATTTTGAATTCCGATCAGATTGCATCAAGTCGTAGCATTCGTGATCGAGTTGTCGTTCGTAACTGTGTTTGTTTTTATCTCGAATCATCTGGTTTGGCTCGAAGGTATATTTCTGAGTTACGGTCACGTTATCTTTCTAGATCGAGCGTATTATCAAAGTTAGTAGTTTCTTTAGTACGTCAAATATAGATTGTAAATAAACTTTATGAAGTAATTATAAAATGGGAGATGATGTTTTATATGCTTACCTTGTTGTGTTCTCATTTTTCATAATGTTTCAAGTTAAATGTATAACCTTCCCATGCATACAAAAGATTTTAAAAATAAATCATGTTTATGGTTCTGTATAACCTGATATTAGATATCATATGTTATACCAACGTAAGCCATCGGAAAGAAAAACTCTTAACATGTAAGTTGTACAATTGTTGAACTAAAAGGGCATGGAGAAGGAGTTTTGTTATTAAAGTGTAAAGTATTATTTACAATTTTAAAGATGCTACTAAATAAGTATGAATAATAAGTATGATAATGAAACTAGAAACTTTAAGATTCATGTTCATCAACTTAATATTAAGTCTAATAATGACTTAAAATTTTAATGGCAAACTAACGAAGAGGACCTCACGTCATTTTCATAGTTTTCAAATGTCAATTTACATATTTAGTTGATTTATAAGTTAGTTACAAATAAATATTGTAGATTCTTAAAGTAACACTTTTGGCTCCTGACCATTTTAAGCTCTTCAAAACTAGGCCGAAACTATAGTCTCGTTATTTTGCCTTTAACGTAATTATGTTTATAAGATTAATCAATATAAAAACTTTATAAAAACTTAATTCCATTTATTCGCGTAATATTTATGAATAAAATGACGCGACTTTATGTTGCTTCTAGGATTTCTCTCGGCATCTCGACATTTATTCTCGATATTCATATCATTTTGCTTAAGGTGAGTTTATAGCCCCATGTTTTACTTGTTTTACATATATTTTTGGGGTGAGAACATGCTTGTTTGCAAATGCATTTACATGGTTGATTACAAATTGGTTTGCATACTCATTTACATAGCTCGCTATGGGGTACATTATTTGACTTCATTTTTGGTCACAAATACATACTTTACTTTTGAAATGATTACGGATTAGCTTAAGCGGATTGAACTGATAACTACAAGTAAATGCCCGGGTGTTCTTGGATGGGACACCTGCGAGGGGTACATATTTAGTAAATGCTCGGGTGTTCTTGGAGGGGACACCTGCGAGGGGTACATATTCATTACTGCTCGGGTGTTCTTGGAGGGGACACCTGCGAGGGGTACATATTCATTACTGCCCAGGTGTTCTTGGAGGGGACACCTGTGATGGGTACATATGGTTTTCATTACTGCTCGAGTGTTCTTGGAGGGGACCTACGATGGATACATAGTGCATCATTTTCATGAACTTAGAGTTAATCGTAGTCATTGTTTTATACACACCTGAATATTTACGTTGCCTTAAATAAAGTGGCAATACATACTTTGGACAATTGCGGTCCAATTTTCATACATACATTTTGTGACTATTTGGGGATTAAAATGGTCATGCATATTTTACAACTCTTTGATTTCTAAAAATAATACATACATTTTGGAAGAACATTTAAGGATTGAAATGGTCATACACGCTTTACAGAACTTTGGTTCAACATTTATACTTATAAAAACCTATGAACTCACCAACTTTATGTTGACACTTTTTAAGCATGTTTTTCTCAGGTGAATTAGATGCTTGGCTTACTTGATGTGCACTGGAGTCTAAATTTGACAAGATTTCATTTATGGATTTCTACTTATATACAAATGATCAAATCTCGTTGTATTACTTTCAAGCTTTTCATTGTGATGCAATTATGGGACCAATGTTATATCAATTTCAAGGAAATCAATGAGATTACTTTTCAAACGACACATTTAGAGGTCGTTCTCTTGTATCTTGTGCTGTGTATTATGAAGTAACGCCCCCGGACATATTTCCGCTGCGACACATTTTTGGGGGTGTTACACTTAGAAGAAAAGAGGAGAGATCACTATTCAACACTTTGTTTCTTGGCGAATACGAGTGTTCTTCTCTTGCACTTGAATGAGAGAGAAGAGATGCGAAGAAGAGATTAGATAACTTGAAACAAGATCAAGATATGTTAGTGATCAAGATATTTAGTGAGAGAAGGAAGGTTTTTAGAGAGAGAAAGAAGTGTGAGAAAATTCGTGCAAAGAGGTCTGATTTTCAGCAAGGGATGAAGCAGTATTTATAGGCAGAAAAATCCAATGGTAACTGGCGGCGGTCCCGGCGGTCCCAGATATATAAGGGGGTATAAGGGGGCCGCTAGGTAGACTCCGCTCCCTTTTTTGTCTTTTTGTGAGGAAGGTTGTATCTGGTATAGAAGCTTCCATTTTGGGGGGAAAATTTGAATTTTAAATTTTAAGTTTTTAATAAAACTTTTGTTTTAATTAGAAAATATTTTGCATAATTAATTTTGTGAAAATCATTTGTAAAAATGTAATGGATAAGAGAAAAACATTTTCTTGATCACTAATCATGCTTAATGATTTATTTGTTCATACCTTAAGTGATTACTAATCTTAGAAATGGAATTTTACTATTAATAATTTATAAACGTTTAATTTTATAGTAAACGTTTTTACATTTTGTTATTATCAAAACATTGAGAGGTCGAAAAATATAAATAAAGTTTTTATGAATTATTTGTATTAACAATCTCCCCGGTACATTAATGAGCCAACCATACCTCGAAACTGAGTTTGGTCAACTAGAATCCCTAAGGGGTCCTCATCCAGTTCCGATCTATCAACCATTAGTGTATCTACAGGGTGAGATGAATCCATTCCATATTTTGTTAATATTTCGAGAGCATATTTTGATTGATTAATAAAGATGCCTCTGGGACTTTGAGAAACCTGTAAACCTAAGAAAAATGACATTTGCCCCATCATTGACATCTGAAATTTTGAACTCATCTCTTTGGAAAATATGTCACAAGCTTTAAGATCAATCGAGGCAAATATAATATCATCTACGTAAATTTGAATAAGAAGAATATGTTTGCCTATTTTTTGGGTGAATAACGTAGGATCCACCACACCCTTGGAGAACTTGTTATCCGGAAGAAACCTTGATAATGTGTTATACCACGCCCTTAGAGCCTGCTTTAGCCCATAAAGACCCTTCTTCAAACGATAGACGTGTGTTGGGTGATCTGGATCAACAAAGCCCTTCGGTTGACTGGCGTAGACTTCTTCTTTTAGCTCACCATTCAGAAATGCAGTCTTGACATCCATCTGGTAGATGATCATGTTTTTGCTGGCGGCATTTGCAATGAAGATTCTGATAGCCTCTATCCGTGCAACTGGTTCAAATGATTCCTCAAAATCGATACCTTCCTCTTGTAGATATCCCTTCGCCACTAATCGTGCCTTGTTCTTCAAGACATCACCATACTCATCAAGCTTTACTTTGTAAATCCATTTGAGAGCGATTATCATAACACAATCTGGTTTCGGAACTAATTCCCATGCTTGAAGTCGATCAAATTCATAGATTTCTTTTTGCATAGCTTCAAACCAACAAGCTTCATCCATAACAGTCTTAACATTCTTGGGTTCGACTTTTGAGAGTACGAAATTGTAAAGGCACCACAAGGCATCTGTAGCTAACCATTTTCTGGTGGATACCGGATGAGAAGAATTACCGATTACATTATCCAGTGGGTGATGCTTGAACCTTTTTCCAAGATGATTATGTGGGTGAAAAACTTGTGTAGATTCAGCAGAACTAACATCTCCAGATGACGACTCATCAGAACTAGGTTCTGGAGCAAACACATTTATGAAGGGTTTGTTGTCAGCTTGAGCAAAAGTGTTATCTTTGATAGTGGGTCCAGCTGCAACACCTAGATGTGAGATAGGAGGTTATACTACGGATGATGATGGTGAATAGCTTGTTGACGGTGCATCTTGATCAATTGTTGTAGAAGAAGGTGTACCGGCTGAAACAACTAAAAATTGAACTGCAGGAGTAGGAGGGACCGGCCTTTCAACACCCGGGGTTTCAAAGTATTCATCGAACATCGGTTGGAATAATATTTACAGATCTTTATTAGTGGGTGGTACATAAGGAGCTGCAGGGACAGGATCTGGTACGAGCCCTGAACTGATTTGTCTAGGCGTCAACAAAATAGGCTCGGGTCCTATACTGATGTGCACAGGAGCCATCGGCTCAGTCAGCTCATCGAATTGCACGTGAATTGTTTCCATGATCCGTCGGGTTTTTTTGTTATAGATTCGATAACCCTTCTGATTTGGTGCATAACCGATGAAAATTCCAATATCGGCTGTAGGTCTTAATTTTCTAAGGTTTTCATTATCATTTGTTGGGTAACAAAGAGCACCAAAAACACAGAGAAATTTAAGATCAGGCTTCTTGTCATGCACTAGCTCATATGGAGTTTTGTTATGACGAGTGTGAATAAGGGATCGGTTTTGAGTGTAGCAAGCAGTAGCAACGGATTCTGCCCATAGAAACATCAGAGCCTTAGAAAATAGCAGCATTGTTCTAGCAGCCTCCACCAGAGTATGGTTCCGTCTTTCGACAACGCCGTTCTGCTGCGGAGTCCTCGAAACTGATTTTTGGTGAAAAATGCTGACACTTTTTCAGTCAGAACTTGATTAACAAATTCTGTGCCATTATCGGTACGGATGTGTCTAACAGTTTGTCGAGACCTACTTATATCTGCTTCAAAAATTTGATGACGAACTCTGGGTTTCATCTTTCAATCTTAAAAACTTGACCCAAGTAAACCTAGAATAGTCATCAACGATGGCTAAGATGTATTTCTTTCCATTAATTGTTTGCATTCGCATTGGTCCACATAAATCCATATGAAGAGTATTAAGAACTTCCAAGTTGGTGTTTTCAGATTTGGGTTTGTGGGAATATTTTTGGCTTTTTCTAAGTTGACAAGCCGAGCAAAGATGATCTTTCTCAAACTTCAATCTAGGTAGGCATCTTACCAAATCTTTTTGAGCAAGATCATTGATGGTACCGAATTTTAAGTGATTTAACCGACGATGCCACAACTATGATTTATTCTTTGAGGCCTTGGACAATAAGCAAATAGGAGAGGACTTCATCATGTCTTCAACAGAAATAGTGTATAGATTAGTGCCACGATTGTCTTTGATTAAATCGACACCATTTACATCCTTGACATAACATGAGTGTTTGTGGAACTCAACTTCAAGATCTGAATCGCAAAATTGTCCGACAGAAAAAAGATTGTATCCCAGCCCTTCCACATAGTATACCCTGAAGATCACACTGTCACCAATCACGTAATCTCCATAACCCATGATAGCACCAAAATGGTCATTCCTGAATCTAACAGTCTTGATGAACTTTTTCACAAAATTCCTGAGCCGTGAGCGATCCCCCGTCATATGTTTTGAACAGCCTGAGTCCAAATACCAAAAGACGATTTATACGACCTGCATTTGAAAACAGACGAATATGGAGAGTTTGGTACGTTGGATCCCCAATGTCTGTTGGGGTCCTGTTGGTTAGCAGAAACAGAAAGTTTCACAGAATCATCAATTAATTGTGTGACAATTGTAGTGGGATTGTTAGTGGTAATTGCTTTTTCCTTTTTGTTTTTATGTTGGTACCTAGTTAATGGTTTCTAAGAAGTGTTACTTAATCTCTTAGTTATCACAATTTTACTGGTTCTATCACATTCAGGTTGTTTTACAGGCACTACTTTAGATTTAGTAAACCTAGTTAAAGGGCACTGTCCTCCTAAAGTGAATTTTCTTCCAGTAGGCTGCCACTGAAATCCGACATTGATAAACAACTTTTCAGTTGCCTGCCAGACTTGCTTAAACTGCTTGACTCTCCAAACCTTGTTGACAGGGGGTTTCATAACAAATGTCACAGACTTTACAACACACTTATCATGATTAAAAGACAATAAGCATTTGTTACAAGTTTTGCAGACAGAAGTAAAATTTGAATTAATTACAGTACGCTTAAAGCTAATACTACAATTGACATGATTCTTTTGTTTCACACTAGACTTATTATTCCTAGAATGGGCTTTTACTTTCTTCATGTCACTCTTAGTTGGCAAGGTCCTATCTTTCTTTGTATTGCTCCTAGGCTTTGACCCGCTAGCTGCAGTGGCATCTTTTAATCATGTAAAAGGAATCATAGGTTCATTAGTCTTTTTCGGTGTTTGTTGCTCAACATGTGTTTATGAGTTATTAGTTGAAGTTTCACATAGTTATACAAAAGTAACTCGCTTTTTCCTATTTAAAGGGGCAGTATCAATCTTTCTGTCTCTTTTATTAAAATCTTTCAGACAAGTGCCAATGACATATTCAAGCAATTCGTGAGAGTGTTTAGTGTAAAGGCAGGCAGATGCAAGTGAGCTATCTAATGGTTTTTCAACCCTGACCTCTTCAACAATCTCGCGAAGATTTCCTACACTTTCCTTAAGATGTTTGAGATACTCTAGTTGAACTTCCCTATTATTCCTATTGCGAGGGGGAATTGGTTCAACATCGATAGCATACATACCAGGCACAAGAACTTTTGGTTTCACAAGATCAGGCATAGTGACACATTTCATTTTTCCTTTTATCTGAGCCTTTAGGGTCTCAATTTCAGTTAACAAAGAAGTTGTCTTTTCAATGGTTTTAGCACGCGTTAGCTTGATTGAATCATACAATTCCTTGTAATGCTGATTAACTTTTTCGTTTTCTACCCTAAAACGCTCATTTAGATCATGAAGGGCATTGACTTTTTCATTTAAGTCTTTGTTCTGAGAATCTAAGGCCTTAAAGTCAAGAATGGGGTCCGTTCTTTTACAAGCGAGAAATTTTCGCTTTCAGTTCTCTAATTGTATTGGCCCTTCCTTGAAGCTGTTCTTTTAGGTGTCCAATTTCAAAAACTGACTCAAATGCAGGAGCATCCGAAGATGTCACTGATTTTTTGTTTCCAAAACGTTCCTTAAGATGTTGATACTTCAATTGAAAATTTAAGTGTTCCATCTTAAGTTTGGAAAAATGTTTTATCATCTCATCATGATCATCTTTTTGAATCTTTTATGTCAAATTCAAATTTTTAGCTTCAAGTTCAGCAATACTTTTTTGTGCAGCAGTGTAAGCCTCATGCATGTCAGAAAATCTAGATACAGTAAGCACAAATTCTGTTGCAGTATATAATACATCTTTGGACAAGCATGCAACAATTAGGTTCTCATTCTCAATGTGAAGATTTTTTCTCACAATTTCATCACACTTCTTATCAACAACATGTTGGTCCACCTCAGCCTCCATTTGATCAAAAGCTTCTTTCATTTCCTTAATTTTGTTGACGAGAGCTTTTTGAATTCCCTTAAAATGTTCTTTGATTGTTTTGAAAAATGGGATTACCTCGGTGATATAACATGTCTTTGTTTGTTCAAAACCCCTTTCCCCTTCAGTGAGACCCGTAGATGTGATCCTCTTTTTACAGGTTTTATTAAATTTTGAAAAAAGTTATACTAGAGAATAAATATTTACTTGTACTTGACTTTTTGTTGGGAGGACTTTAGGGACCAGCTTTGCAGGTGTATTGGGAGGATACACCATCATAGCTGTAATTGGTTTTGCAGATTTGGCCTTCTCTTTGAGAGCTTTGACCTTCATTTTTAGAAGGTCATCAGACCAAAATATATGCTCAGGGGTCAATTATTTCTGAGGTGTGAAAGTCGCTAAGTAATTCTCTTTCGAGTAATCATGTGGTGCAATCTTATCCTTCTTTTTCATACACTTTAGGTCTTTTATTTTTTCAATCATTTGTTTCCTAGTAGTCTCAGCTATCTCTAAGGTGTCCTTCGAGTCATGAACTAAGGCACGAGCATGGTTAGTCTTGACAATCTCATGACCATTATATAGAGCAGGTTGAACTTGCTTTGCTTTAGACAGATAAAAGGGGTTCTTGTAGCCTATTGACACCCTATTGACTTCATCATAAAAGGACTTAGGTTTGCACAACATATGGACTGTTTGAAGAGACTGATCTTGTTTATATAGATTATTTTTGACCTTTACTTTTAAGTGTTTCATGTCTAGAAATTCTTCAAGGAGCTTATTTTCTTTCTGTTTAAAATCCTGTTTTAATGTTGATACTTCTTCCCATATTAACTTGTTATGGTTAAGGATAGAGTTAAGTTGCATTTTAACAGAATTAAGTTTCTTTTGT